>JAXCMH010039492.1:0-10729 GCA_034783755.1 Circaetus cinereus
GGATGACGTGGAGGATGCGCACGAGCGCGTCGGCTTGGAGGCGGTTGGTGATGGGCATGTTCGCGGCTCCTTGCGGGGGTTCTTCTTGGGGTCGGGTGTTGCTGCTGGCGTCGCCTCGCGTGCGCGGTACGTGAGCGACGATCAGCAGCAGACGGAATGAGCATGATGGAGGGGGTGGGGGAGGGCCCGTTCGCGTGCTGGTTCGGGGTCCAAAATCGGGGCCCGCACGGAAGGTGAGATGAGGCTGGGAGGTGAGTAGTTACTCGGGTCGGGTCGGGGTTACGAACAGGGCCCGTAACGAACGGCGAACGGGTCCCGAACGTTCGGCGTGTGTTCGCCCGAACATCATCCGAACACGGCTCAGGTGGTGCGCTTCGCCCGGAGGGTCCTCATGCGCTCCTTCGCGGCCTTCCGCTCGGCGAGCACCCCGGCTTTCGTGGGCTGGTAGTCGTGCCACTCGTGGAACTGGAACCCGCCGTCCACGCGTTCCCACAGTCCCGCTTGCACGAGGCGGGTGGTGTCGGCGCGGGTGCCGTCCAGTGCTTTCACGATCCGGTCGGGCACGAACCCGTCGGTGAGCTGAGCCCCGCACCAGGACCCGGCGCGGACCCAGAGCCCGAGTGCTTCGTTGCCCGCGGTGAGGGCTTTCATGTGCAGCGCGAGTTGGTCATCGACCTTGAACCACATGGGCGTCCTCCCAGAGGTGCGCCCGGCTGGTGCGAGCGGTACGGATGGTGTCGGGGTAGTAGGTGTCCTCCCAGGTCTCGCTACGGTCCCCGTGGACCCCGGACTGCTGGGTGCGGGTGGACAGGAGGTGGTGGACGCGGAGCCAGGTGCGGTCGTAGTGCCCACCCATGGTCATCGCGTAGGAGGGGTGCACGGGCAGAACGAGCTTGTGGAGTGCGGCGAACACTTCGGGGGTGGTGAGCCGGATGATCGGCGCGCAGGTGCGGGTGGTGGTGTCGCCGTGGATGTTGAGCAGCGCCCGGCGGGCCCGGGATTCTTCGGCCCGGGTGCCACCCACGTAGGGGGCAGTGATTGCTTCAGCGAGGGCGTCCTGGTGGGGGCCGTTCAGCGTGTGGTGTTCGTGGCCGGGTTCCCCGCGCTTGGGGTTGCGCATGATGATGGGCACCTCGTAGTACGTCTGGCCGGGGTGGGCGGCGAGGTACGCGTCACGGGTCCAGTCGGTCTCGGCGGGTTCGAGGTCCACGGCGCGCACGAACACGAGCGGGCGGTGTGGGGCGGCGATGGACGCGAGGTGCGCGACGAGCGTGGAGTCCTTTCCCCAGGACGTAGAAATCACACACCCTGGGCGGGTGTCCGCGAACGACTTGATGGCCTCGCACGCCTCAAGGAGCTTCTGGCGTAGCTGCGGGGTCCACAGAGCCCGATCGTAGGTCTCCAGGTTCGCCCAGTGGGCAAGGTCGGCAGGGGTATGCCGTGAGGATGGGATCAGCATGCGAGCCTCCTGGTCGCTGCGCGCCGGTCACCCTTGACGAGGGTGAGAGCGTGCTGGTGGATGCGTGTGGTGGTACGGGCCGCGGTCCAGGGGATCCGCATGCGTTTCGCAGCAAGTCCGAGCGGGGCGACGAGGATTTGGTGGTTGACCAGGTGAAGCCCGAGCCCGGTGAGGACGCGGGTGGTGTGGTCGGGGAGCCCACGCAGGTGCCCCCGGTGGTCTCGGACATCGCCGATGATGACGGTGACGAACCTGTCCTCGTTGAGCGCCCGGACCGCGGGGGTGAGGGCGGCTTCGTACTCCTCGAGGAACGTGCCCCACCGCATGGTGGACAGGTCTTGGGGGTGTTGCGTGTACCGCTCGAGGTTGTGGTATGGCGGGCAGGTGAGCAGGTAGTCGGCGGCGGGCGGTTCCCACTGCTGCGCGGGTGCCGTGTCCCAGGTGGGGGAAAGTCCGTGGGTGGCGGCGAGGTCCTGGTTCGCGTCGACCTGCTCGGAGTTGAGGTCTGTGCCGTAGTAGTGGCGGCCGAGGGTCTCGGTGATGATGCCGCGTACCGCGCCCCCGGCGAACGGGTCGATGACGGTGTCTCCGGCCCGGGTGTGCCAGGTGATCATGAGTTCGGTGAGGACGGGGTCGAACAGGGACACGCCGCCGGAGGTGTTGCCGTGGCGGCCGGTGGCGATCATCGCGCCCTTCCCGGCGCGTGGGGCGGGGGTGTCGACACCGAGGGACTTCCAGTGCTTCTTGCGGTCCTGCCAGGGCTTGGAGCCCATCTGGAGCACGGACCAGGGCAGGATGCCGTGGACGTCCAGCGGCGGGTATTCGTCGGGGTTCTCGGCGTGCCAGGTGCCGGTGTGGTCTCGGGTGCCGTGGGCGATGCGGGGCATGTGGTGTCGTTCGTGTTGGGGTGCGGCGCCCCGCCGTCGTGTGGAGGGCGGGGCGCAGCTGCTGGCCGGTGGGTCAAGTGAGGGTGGAGGGGTGCCAGTACGGGGGTCGTACGTGCACCCCGGGGGCGGGCATGGGCCGGTCCCCCCATGCCTCGGGCTCACCGGGGTCGAGCTCCCACCGGGTGACGTGCCCGTACCCGATGTTGCGGTGCTTCCCCAGGTGGGTGACGTCGTCGAGCAGGTGCCGCAGGGTATCGGTGCTGGTGGTGTCGACGTCCCAGGTGATGGTGGGCGCCCACACTGCCTGCACCTTCGTGTTGCGGGCCTTGTGCGGGCCCAGCGCCTGGTGGTGCTTCCGCTCCCCGGTCATCCGGGCGAACGCGACCGTGTCTGGCTTCCGACGCACGTCCACCACCAGGTGCGCGACCACCTGCGGGTGGGCGCGGGAGGTACACCACCCCCACGCCCCATCACGCTCCCACCGGGCGAACGGCAGCTCGTAGGCGGTGGGTTCGTCCCGCGGGGACAGGTGCACGCACCCGTCCCGCTGGGCGTACACCCACTGCACGATCCCGTCCAACGGTGCGGGGGTTTCGAGCACACCGATCACGGGGGAGTCGAGGTGCGCGGTGACCCGTACCGCGCTCACCTGCCCAGCTCCTCGATGATGCTCAGCGCCTCGTCACGGTGGGCGGTGAGGTGCTCCCGCCAGGCAGTGAGCGCCCCCTGGCCGGGAGTGTAGGTGCAGTGCCCGGACCCGTACCCGACGGCGGTCTTCGCGCCGAGCCGAATCACCCCGTCGGGGGTGAGCAGACTCATGGCCGCGTCCAACGCCTCACGGTGCGCGGCCGTGGCCGCGGGGGTGAACGTGAGCCCCCCGGAGAGCACGGACCCGGCCTTGAGGACCTGCATGTCGTAGATCATCTGGGAGGTGCCGGTGACCCCGGCGGCGAGGTCCACGTACTTGTCCACGGGCCCGCCGGCAGTGTCGTGGCGGGTACCGAACTCCTCACCCCGGTACGCGGCCGCCGCCCGTCCGGCCTGTGGGAGCTCCGCGACCTCGGGCGGGAGCCGCCACGCGTTCTCGGAGCACACGAGGATCAGGTTCTGCACCCGCAACGTGCCGGGGATGATGTCAGACAGCGCCGCATATCCGAGCATGTTCAGCATCGGCAGGTGCTCCTCAACTCGGCGTTGCATGCCGAGGTCGACCTGCGCGCCAGTGGTGGTGACCGCACCACCGGAGAACAGCAGGTCGGTGGCCGCCTTACTCAGCGACCCCTCCTCAACTCCGAGGGTGGTGATGAGGTCCCAAGCGAGAGCCTCACGGATCTGGTGACGCAACGAGTTCCCGGACACGAACGGGACGGCGGTGGACCGCCCATCAGGGGTGACGACTTCCTCGGTGCGCAGCAGGGACGTGTTGCCCGCGGACCCGGCGCCGTGGTGCAGGGGCGAGTGCAGGGCGATGGTGAAGGTGCTCATCAGAACGGAATCTCCTTGTCGAACAGGGAAGCCCCAGCGGTCTGCGGAGGCTTGGGAGCGGTGGCGGGCTTCTCGGGCTTCGCCGCGGGGGCCTTGGCGGGCTTCTTGTGGGCTTGCCGCCAGGCGCGGGTGAGCGCGACCAGGTAGGGCGCTTCCCGTCGCACCTTCTCCTGCCACGCCCCGAAGTCCTCGTCGATCAGGGGCACGAGTTCCACGATGGTGGCGTTCGCGTCGGGTCGGTAGGAGCCGGGGATCTGCAGCTTCCGGGTCATGATGCTCAGCGCCCCGGCGGCGTTGTCGGCGCCTGCGGCTCCGGCTTCGAGTGCGGTTTGGGCGCGGGTCCACCAGTTGGCGGTGCCGATGATGTCCACGGATGCGGAGTCGAGCAGCGCGGAGAGTAGCCGCACGGTCCATCCTGTGGGGTTGTGTTCTAGCTCCATTGGGTGATTCCTTCCTTCGTGAGGCACCACAGCGCGAGTTCGAGGAGCGCGCTGTTGGTGTAGGGGCCGAGGGGGTCCGCGTGGGTGGCCCATGCGGTGAGGTCCTCGGGGGTTTGGATACGAGACATGTCGGGGGCTCCGGCGAGGATCTTGTCCTGGTGGTGGCCGAGTGCCCGCAGGTTGGCGGCGTGACCGAGCACGTCCCGGAAGATGTCGGGGGTGGAGGTGACGTCGGTGTTCTCCATGCGCACGGTCCAGGGCCCGTCACCGTGGTTGGTGTGGGCGTAGGGCAAGACGTGTTTCTGAGAGGACACGGCGATGCTCACAACCCATTCCCCTGCCGGTGGGCTGGTGAGGGTGTGGGCAACCGGGGTGGTGTTGGCACGGTTAGTGAGGCACAACCCGGGGGTGTCCTGCAGCCATGCTTTCGGTTGTGAGGCAGGCAGGTCGACGCCGGGGGCGGCGACGATGCTCCACAGGCGGATGGTCTGGTTGCCTTTCCCGGAGCACGCCCAGATTGCAGGCACCCCGACCCTGGTGGAGTCGGGGCGGGCGTACATGGTCTGGTCCGTGAAGTTCGCCCCGAGGGCCTTGTCTGCGGGAGCGGTGCGCTGGCACCACTGTCCGGTGACCCGACATGTCCCGGGCTGGTCCTTGATGTGTGCGGCCACGGCCCCGTATGGCTCGGGGGAGCCTGCGAGGGTGTGGACGAGGTCGATGTGGTGGGTCATTTGTTCTCCCTGATGAGTAGTAGCCCACACCCGTAGGCTTTGCCGCGGCCGACGCCAGCGGTCTGGTGGTGGGCGAGGGTCTCCTGGTTCTTGACGGTGGCGGTGCCGGTGACCATGACCCGGTGGTGCACGACCCGGTGTGGTCCGCGGTGCCCGCCTGCCGTGGGCAGGTGCTCAGTGTTGATGGTGTCCAGGTTGAGGGCGTCCCCGAGCTTGCGGCGCACCCACCCGGGCACGTCCTGGGGTGGTATGGGTTCGCGGCGGCGCGTGGTGTTGTCCTGCCTGGTGGGGTTGACGATGATCCCGTACCGGATGGGAACCCCGGTGAGTGGGGCGCTGGGGGCGTTGGTGGTGCGGTGCTCCCACACGTTGCGCCGGGAGAATGCGTCCATAGCGAGCGGCCTGTGGTGCTGGATGACGAGCAGGTCAGGGCGGGGCATGGCCCACAGCACCCTTGTGTCGGGCTGGTCGGTGATCGCGACAACGGCGCGGTGCGCGGCGGTAACGTCCCGGTAGAACCGGGCGCCGTCCCGGGTGAGCCGCACCTCGGTGAGCAGCATGATGATCCTCTCGGAGATGGAAAGTGGCCCCCACACGCGAACGTGCGGGGGCCACGGGAAAGGCCACCCGGTTCGGGGTGGCCTGGGGTGTTCGGGATGGGGTCAGCGGGTGACTACCCACAGTCGGGGCGTCCTGCGCCACGTGTCGGTCGTGACGCGGTCGTAGACGACACGAGCGGCCAGGGTTGTGAGGTCGCGTCGGGCCCCGATCGGCATGTCAGCGATGTGCTTGAGGGAGTTCTCAGAGAAGGGCACACGGGCCTGACAGGTGAACGCGACCGGCCCGATCTGTCGCACGCGGGCGTTCTTCCTGGCGAGCTTCACGGGCCCGTGCTTGGACAGGGCCTGGACTTCCTGCCTGGACCAGACACGCGGTTGGAGCGCCGACAGACCATCGCTTCTGAACGAACGGGTCATGCGTCCTCCCCGGTGCCGAGTGCGGCGTCCAGGACGGTGCGGGCATCCTCGCGCCAGTAGGCCCGCACCGATTCCGAGAGGTTTCCCCACGGAATCGCCTCAAAGTTTTTCTCGTAAGACGCCCGCGCCCCACGTTCGATCATGTCCTCCCGGGTCATCCCGTCCGTGGTGTCCCCGTACCACCAGGACACGATGGACTCGAAGTGCCGCAGCCGCTCCACCTCCGCGAGCAGGTCAGCGAGGTCCTGGGGGGCGTGCTCGATCAGGTCCGCGTCGTCGGACGAGTCGATCTGCCCGTCCTCGTTGGTGATGTACTGGTAGTCGTCCTCGTCCTCCGGTTCTGGGACGGTAGGGGAAGCGAGTTCGGCTTCGCCCAGCCATACCCACGGTGCGGGGGTTGCGTCTGCCACCCGCTCCCGGATCGCGTCGAGTCGTTCCTGGGTCATGGGCTCGTTGCTCATGCGTTGTCCTCCTTGTCCTCGGCGATGCGCCGCAGTAGTGGCGCGGAGTAGGGCGAGACGGGCTTGTAGAAGATGGGATACGGGACGCCCCGGGCACGGTCCTTTTCGATGTCCCGGTGCGCTTGGTCCATGGCTGCCGCCCCCTCCTGCCATGCGGCGTTCGCTAGGGCCAGGCCAGCCCTCGTGGTTAGAAGGTCCGTGTCGTTGGTGCTCATGCTTCCTCCTGCTCGTAGGGGTTGGGGGTGCGCTGGACGTCGATGCTGGTGCAGCCGTACTGCCAGGCCCGGTAGGCGCGCACAGCGACGGCGCGGCTCGTGGGGGCGAAGAAGTTGACGTTGACTCGCATCAGGTGCGCGAGCGTCGGGGCCACGGTGGTGAGGTCCTCCCGCACCTGGACGCATACGGCGCGGGCACGGTCTCGGATGATCGGGGTCATGCGTTCTTCTCCTGCTTGTAGGGGTTGGGGGTGCGTTGCGCGTAGGTGTGCCGGCTTCCCAGGTCCAAGGGCTCGTACTCGCCGTAGATGTAGTCCTGGGCATTGGACCAGCCCCATGAGTGGCCTTCGTCCCAGGCGCGGGCCATGTCGGCCAGGGTGTACGTGCGCTCGGTCATGCCATAGCCTCCCAAGTGAGCTCGGATTCGGATGCGTGGAGCCCGGCGTGCCCCTTTGCGCGGATACAGGTTTCGTTCTCGTCGGGGTCCCACACGGGGCATCGCGGGTTCGGGCACTCGTGGGTGTCCTGCTCCTGGTGCTTCTCGCAGTAGTAGCGTCCGCATCCGTACTCGCTGGCACCTGGGTGCCCGTCCGGGTACTCGCCGCACAGGTGCGCGAGCCCCCGGTTGATGGTGGTGGTGCAGGCGGGGTGGTCGCAGATCGCGTCCACGGCGTACCCGGCCTCCCGGCCGTCCGGCAGGTTGTAGCGTGCATATCCCATGTCAGGTCATCTCCTTGTAGGTCTCTTCAAAAATGCTCGGCTTGCACGGGTAGAAGTGCCCGTCCGTGTCATGGATGACGTAGTCCCCAGGCTCCGCGGTGCGGGTGCCGTCAGGGGTGTGGACAATGACCCCGCGCCCGGTAGTCGGGACCACGAGGGGCACGATGCCCCCGCTTTTGATGTGGAGGACTCCCCAGTGCTGGACGCGGTGGTTGAGCTTCGGGTCGCCGGTGACTCTCATGGCCCAGACGGTGGTGTCGCCTCGGCGGTACATGGTGGGGGCGCGCTCGGTCATGCCGTGGCCTCCCACTGGTCCATCGCCAGGCAGGTGAGGCGCGCCCCCAGGACAGTGAGCAGCGCGCTCTCCATGCGCTGCCAATCGTCCATCCGCGCCATTTCGTAGGCGGGCGGTTCCCCGACGTTGTCGGGGTCGAAGGGGCGGGTGCGCTGGTGCTCGGAGAGCTGTTGCAACAGCATCCCCACCAGGTCGTCGATCTTCACGGCTGTCAGGGTCTCGTGCTCGGTCATCTCAATCTCGCTTTCGTCTGGCACCCACCCGCAGGCAGGTGTTCGGGTGACAGCCCACGGGGCCGCCACATGGGCTAGGAGGACGGGCAGGGTCATGGGGTGGGCTCCGGTAGGGGCTTGTACCATTCGCGGTCCATCGCGTTCGCGAGCAGCGCCCAGTCGCGGGCGTCACGCAGTGCGCTTTTGTACCTCTCCCGCGCTTCGGTGGGCCAGTGCCGGCTGGTCCCGAAGGTCAAGAGCCAGTCTTTGTCGGTGGTCCCTGCGATGCCTTGCCGTCTGGCAGCGGCCCATTCCGCGGGGGTGTATTTGCGGCCCATCAGGTTCTCGTTCATGGTCTTCCTCGGTTTGGGTTGGGGTGGCAGTCCCACCAGTGGATGCGGGCTGTGGTGCGGTGGTAGGTCATGCGGAGTTGGGCGTGCCACTTCTCGGTCTCGTGGGCGGCGATACGACGGCGGGCCGGGATGTCCCAGGCGGATACGGGGGTCCACTCGTACCGGGGCCCCCATGAGTCCTTCGCGTCCTGGGGTTGCTTGCGGTACTTCCACCAGCGCCTGCACGCCGGGCACTCCCACAGCGTGCCGAGCGCGGAGAAGGGACGCGTGATCTCGTACGGGTTGTCCAGCGGCTCGCACTCGTGACGGGGCCTCGGTTTCGGCGGCGGGAGGATCGTCATGCCCTCACCCCGTCCCGCCAGTCCGTGTACAGGGCCACCCCGAGCAGCAGGGCCACCATGCTGGCCATGGTCAGGCAGGCCAGGACGGCGGGGAGGGTGGTCAGGGCGATCAGGATCAGCATGAGGGCTCCTTCGGTTCGCGGCGGGGCTTTGTGGGGACGCGGTGGGCTTCGAGGTCCTTTACCGTGAACGGGCGAGCCGGGTACGTGCTCCGGCTCGCGGCCCAGAAGAACACTGCCCGGGGTACGGCCCCGGCCCGTAGCCCCATGTCGAAGATCGTGAACCACCGGACCGGGTTGTCGTGCTTCCCGTGCACGAGGTCCCATGCCTCCGCGAGGGCACGGCGGTAGGTGAGCCGTCCCGTGCGGTAGCGGTACTCCTCCGTGTCGATCCAGAGCTTGTACCGCCCCGTGTCGATCCACGGCTTCGGGAATGGCCTGACGATGTTCACCGGTCCTCCTCGAGTTCGGTGATGGTGATGTGCGCCCCGGGTGGGGTGTCGGAGTGCCAGAGCTTGGAGGCGTTCCAGTGGACGATGCGGGCGTCGTCTCGGATGACCCCGGAGGCCGTGAGTGCGTCGCCCACGGCGCGTTGCAGCTTGTCCAGGTCCGGCGGTCCGGCCGGGTAGTCGCGGAACCGTGTGCGCCCCGGGCGCGGTAGGTAGACCCGCAGCGCCACGCTCACCGGCCCGTCGAGGGGCGGGCGGCCGCCCCATGCGGCACGGAAGTGGTTGGTGACTGCGGCGCGCCACGCGGGCAGCTGCTTGGAGGACTCCACCAATCGCCCCCCGCCCACATGCCGTTTGGAGCCCTGCGGCGCCGGGGTGCCGTGCACGAATAAGGCCAGGCTCACTGGTGGCCCCTGGGGTACTCGTCACACGCCTGGTCGAGGGCGTCCACGAGGGTGGGCATGAGCTTCTCGACCTGCAGCTGTGCTTCTGCATGTAGCTGGGGCGACGGGCCGGGAACGCGCCAGGCGTCCAGTACCGCGACCAGGGAGCGCGGCAGGCGCTCGGTACCGTCGAGGGCGGCCTCGACCTCGCGGACGTGAGTCCGCTCGCGTGGGCGACCCGTGCACTCCCAGGTGCTGCCGAGCACCCTGCCGTCGTAGGCCTTGCTGAACACGGGCTCCCAGTAGGCGTCGCACTCGGGGCACTGCCAGGTGGCGCCTTCCAGGTCCTTGTTGCTCATGGCGGCGACGTCGGGGTCCTGGACCGGTGCGCAACGATGGCGGGTGTAGATGATCGGGCTCACCGGGAACCCCCGAACAGGTCCTCGACGTCGAGCAGTGCGGTCGCGCACCGCCCGTCGAGCAGGGTCGCCGCGGCCCGCAGCACGTCGGCGGTCAGCTCGCACCCGTGATCCTGGAAGTGGATCAGGCTGGTGGTGCCGTCGTAGACGACGGTGCCGAGCACGTGCCCGCGGCCGTCCGGGCCGGTCATGAGGATCTTCGTGGCCTCACCGTCCTCGATGGTCGTGAGGGCCGTGCCGGCGGGGGTGGTGGTGCTGCGGATCTCGGGTCTCATGGGAACTCCTGGGGTGACTCTAATTGGGATCAGAACGGCGTGAGGTTGCCCGGTGCGGGCCTAACAGGGCGGTTCGGGGTGGTAGCGCCCCCGGTGGTTCCGGATCGCTCTGCGGGCCGTTTGCATGGCCCCGGTCCAGGCCCAGTGCGCTGCGACGAGCTGCCAGCCGATGCCCTGCTGGAACACGAACACCTCCCACGCGCACGTGACCCGGGGGTTCTTCCGGATGCGGATCCAGGGGGTCACGTCCGCGCCCCCGCCGTGGGTTCGCGGTTCTCGCGCTCCCACGCGAGCACCCCGTCGAGCGGGAAGCGGATCCGCCGACCAGCGCGGAACGAAGGGGGAGCGGTGCCGCGCTTGCGCCAGTTGTGGATAGTCGTCTCCGTGACGCGGTACCGCGCCGCGAGCTCCTTGACAGTGAGGAATGTGGTGGGTTCCACGGGGGTCTCCTTCTCGTGATCGGGGCTACCTGCCCTGATGCGTCCAATATAGCACAAATGAATCTAACTAGGGTCACTTTGGGGGACTACTTTCCCAGGGCCCCGAACCCCGGGTCCGCCAACGCCTCCCGCACCCGAGCGAACCGCGGATCCATCTCCGGGTCCTCATCCCACGGCTGCACCGCCCC
>JAXCMH010042291.1:0-10243 GCA_034783755.1 Circaetus cinereus
GTACGTCTCTTAAAACAATGCTTCAGAGATTATCTCCTCAAACAGACAAAGCGTATGATGCTATGTCCATGCTTGGTTTGGCAACGAAAAATACAACAGCCGGATACAAATTCCTTGTTGACCAGGGAATCAATCCAGCTTCCAGACAGGCTGGAGATCTTGAAGCAGCTTTCAGGACACTTGCCCAACAGGAACTTGGTGCAGGGTCTACCAAATCACAGTTGAATAAAGAGTACGACAAGTTGCTCAAAAATTCAGGATACCTGTCTAGCTCCTTCTATGATGAACAGGGCAACGTTAAATCGATGTCCGAAGTGTTCAACTTGCTTGCTACTTCTACAGCTGATTTATCTAATGAGCAACGCCAGAATGCGCTCAATACCATTTTCGGAAGCGATGCCATCCGTGGTGCTTTAATAGCCGCGCATAATGGTAAAAAAGCTTTCGATGATATGGGTGTTTCTATTAATAAAATCAGCGCCGAACAAGTTGCCGAGCAAAAGATGAAGACACTTAAAGGTTAAATTGAGCGGGCATCAGGAGCGGCAGAAACAGCTGCAACAACTTTCGGTACAGCATTAATCCCAACCATCACAGCGGTTGCGGATAAGGCAGAGGGCTTAATCGACTGGTTTAATGGTATGGATAAGTCAACTCAGGAAGGTTTGGCTAAATGGGCGGCTCTCGGAGTTGGATTGACTGCCGTAGCTACAGCCATTGGATTCGTTGCCATTGGAATTGGTGGTTTGATAACTGGTTTTTGAACAGTCCTGAGGGCTGGTTCTAAATTGACTGGTGGACTGAGCAAAGGTGCAGGCTGGCTTTATAAATATCGTACTGCTTCTGAACTAAGTGCTGTTGCGGTTGATGGGGAAACAGCAGCAATCAGTGCGAATACACGTGCTTTGCAGTTAAATAATGCAGAAAGAGCCCGCAGTAATGGTACTCCGAAGCCAACATTGTTGGGCGATGCCGAACCTGTTGGGAAATCCGCTAAGGCACCTGTATACGGCCCGTCACCGGCTCCGGTACAGGGACCGGCAATCTATGGCCCTGTCCAAGCACCAAAACCACCTGCAAGCGCTCCTGTTTACGGTCCAGCGGTTTATGGACCAGTTGAGATGAACACACCAGCATCAATTAAAAAGTCTGGGAAATTGAGTGGTTTGTTCACCGCTGGTGGCAAGGTCAGTAAGGCGGTTCCGATAGTCGGGACAGCATTGGCTGCAACGTCTTTAATCGGAATGACAAAAGAAACTGCGGGTCAAGATGTTGGAGGATTTGCGGGAGGATTGGCTGGAGCAGCGACTGGCGCAGCTCTTGGTTCTGTTGTCCCGGGGATAGGTACAGCAATCGGTGGAGCAATCGGTGGAATAGCTGGTTCTGTTGCAGGTACAAAGCTCGGCAGTGAACTTGGAGCGAGTTTCCAGAAGCATTGGCCTGATATCAAGAAGAAAGCACAAGATTTTTCTGACAAGCACCCTATCATAACGAAAGCTTTAGTCTATTCGAATCCGGTAACTGCGGTAGCCGCTGGAGTTACTACTATAGGAAAGTCTGCTAAAGGTGCAATAGATGACTCCACAAAGCCGGCGTTAAGCGCCAAGCTCACTTTCGGTAAAGACGTTTCAAAGGATACAGCAGAAGCATACAACAGCTACAAACAGTTTACCGATAAATCTGCAAAGGCACTGCTTTTATTCTCGTCAACCGGTGGGAAAATTAGTAAGAAGGCCTCTGATGAAATCACAAAAAACTATGATAATGCAGCAAAGCTGATTGAAGGCAGACTTGATAAAAGCGCCAAGAATACTGCGGGTAATCTTAAAAAGCTTGTCACAAATGGCCTTTTGGACTCTAATGAAATGAAAGCAATTCAAAAATCTCAAAACGAGAATTTTGGAAAGCAAAAAGAGAACATCAAGAAAACGAACAATGCTATAAAAGATGCTCAGAAGGCCATGTATAAAGAGTCTTTAAAAATCACGACTTCTGAAGAACAGAGAATTAACGAAATCAAGAAAAATGCAGCGAAGCAAGGCAGAGCTGTTAGCAAAAACGAACAGCGTGAAATCAAAAAAATAGAAGAAGCATCAGCAATGCAGCGCAAGCAAGTGCAAGAGAAATATGGAAAAGAAATATCCAAGTTGCAAAAGCAACAAAACAAAAACGCTGTAGCTGCACTTTCGAAATCCGCAAAAGAGCAAGAGACTATCTTAACTGTCCTTCAGCATGAGAGTAGTATGATAAGCGCTAAACAAGCGGCTGATGTTGTTAAGCAAGCAAAAAAGGCTAAAGACGGTGCTGTTAAAGAAGCAGACAGGAAATATCGAGAGGCTGTCGCTATCGCCAATACTGAGTTTAGCGAAAATAAGTCTATAACCGCTAAGCAACGTGACGATATCATAGAAAAGGCGAAGGCTCAAAAAGAAGAATCTATTGTCCAGGCCGAAGAGATGCACAAGAAAGTGGTTGAGCAGGCTAAATTGCAAGCAAGTGCTCACGTTTCGCAAGTCGATTGGGAAACTGGTCAAATTCTCAGCAAATGGGATCAGCATAAGATTGGCTTAGCTAAAACCATTAATGCGATTACTGGTGGAATTAATAAGGTTCTGGGATTCCTAAATATTAAGGAAATCCCTGAGTGGAAACCAGCAGGCTATTCTTCAGTTGGAGCCGCCGCTAAATCATCAAATGACCGCGGTCCAGCTACAGGGAATATTAAAGCGCTTGCTACCGGAACTTCTTCGGCCACAGGCGGAGCAACACTTGTCGGTGAAGAAGGTGTGGAGCTTGCTTACAAGCCATTCTCTGGCGAAGCACATTTGCTTGGAGCTAATGGGCCTGAAATCACTCGCGTTGAGCCAGGAACCAAAATTCTGAACCATACTGACACCAAAGCTGTTATGTCTGGTGGTATGGGCAAAGGGTTGTCATTACCTGGTTATTCCACTGGCAACTCGACTCTTGAAGACTTTGCAGCAAACGCTAAGTCGATGGCCGGAAAGGCTGCCTCTGGAGCAAAAACAGCTGTATCAAATGTAGTGAGCGCCACAAAAGAGGCTGCAACTGATGCTTGGTCAACCGCTAAGGATACAGCATCAACAGTAGGCGACCTTGTAGGTGATGCATCTGACTGGATCATGAACCCGATTGAGAATACGAAAAAGCTATTCTCCAAATTCATCCCGTTCAGTGGAGCGGAGATTGGCCCGAAAGGTAATGGTCTTGGCACCGGTATTCTGAAGCACCTTCAGACGGGCGTGAGCGATTACCTCTCTAAACAGATAGAAAGCATGGGCTTTGGCGGCGCTGACTTTGGTGGAGCCTTTACTCGTACATCTGGCTTTGGGCCGCGTTGGGGAACAATGCACAAAGGCGTTGACTACGCTGCACCAATTGGTACGCCAATTCCTTCTCAGTCTGCTGGACAAGTTATCTTCTCGGGCTTTGGTCAATCCGGAAGCGGATATGGCGGATATGGGAACGCTGTCCATATTCAGGGTGCTGGCGGTATGTCCTTTCTCTATGGACACAACAGCAAGAACCTAGTCCATAAAGGAGATTCAGTTTCCAAAGGGCAGATTATCGGCCTTGTTGGCTCAACCGGACAATCCACGGGTCCACACGTCCACTTCGAGGTTCGGAAAAACGGCGTTGCTATTAATCCTGATTCTGTCGGCGGGTTTACTGCTGGCGGAAGCAAACAGCTTAAAGGTTGGGCATCTGCCGCAATGGCTAGGGCTGGTGTCTCAGGCGCAAACTGGTTGAATGGGTTATCTTGGATAGCTCAGAAAGAATCTTCAGGGAATCCTCGTGCAGTTGGAGCCATGACTTCATCCGGCACCGCAAAGGGACTTATGCAGTTAAAGGACTTCAATATTTCAGGAAATCCTTTTGATCCGATTAACAACATGTACTACGGAATCAGGTATATCCAGGATCGTTACAAAACAATTGGAAACGCGCTTAGCTTCTGGAAACGTAACGGATGGTACAAGAGAGGCACGAATCATCATAATGGCGGCCCAGCGGTATTGGGTGACGATTGGAAGCGTGAGCTGTTCGAAACACCGGATGGCATGATGGGCATTTCTCCTGCAGAACCAACATTGTATCCTGATTTCCCACAAGGAACCAAAGTGAAGTCTGGAGAAGAGACAGAACGCTTCCTGAATAAGCAGAAGAAGCAACAGGACGCCATGCAGCCAGTGATTAACTTCAATCCAACTTTCAACGTTACTATTCAAGCAAACAGCAGTGAGCCTGATAGTAATGTTATTAAGCGTGCAATCAAAGAGGCGCAGGAAGAAATGTTCCACGAACTCCGTGGCCTATTTACTAGTGGGGTGTTGTACTAATGGCCAAGATTGATAAGTATAAGATTGATAACATGACAGAATCAACGGCTAACAGTGTTACAACAACCTCTTACCCGGTTGAAAAAGGATTTCCTATTACTGATTCTGTACAACGGCAACCGAAAACATATTCCATTTCCGGTCGTATTGTTCGCAAGACGGCTAAGGAAGCGGAAACGGCTGCTACTGCAATTGAGAATCTGCAGAATAAAGGGAAGATGGTTAAGTATGTCGGGCGCATCAAAGCGTCCGATGTGCTTATCACCAATTTTTCCAGGAGCTATGATTCAACAATTGCGAATGGATTTAATATGTCACTTGAGATGCAGCAGATACGCATCGCAAAGACGCCATATGTGAAGAAGAAAACGAAGAAAAAGGTTAGCGGAAAGAAATCTGTGAAAAAGGCGAAGACGCCGCTTTACCACAAAGTGAGGAAAGGCGATACGTATTGGATGGCATCTCGGAAATATGGAGTTCCTTTAGCAACTCTTATGAAAATCAATCCTTGGCCAGCCAGGCGTATTCCAATAGGAGTTAATATGAAACTCCGTGCTAAGTAGGTGAAAACATGCAACGAAGTTATATAGATTTGGATCCAGAAGAAATCCCCGTCGTGTTCGACATCAGCCTTGCTGAAGAAGAATTCACGATGGGGATTAACTATAATGAGACATTTGATTTTTATACAGTGGATCTCTGGGATGCTGAAGGGGAACCAATTGTCTTTGGTGAAAAGATAGTGCTAAATCAGCCCTTATTTGATTCATTGGTGGATGAGCGGCTGCCTGGCCCTTCAATCGTTCCATATGATGAATCAGGACAAGCTACTGGGGTTTCGCAGAATAATTTCTACAAAACAGTATTCCTAAGTATTGACGATCAAGGTGATGACGATGGCGAAGAAGGATGAACTGTTTGGCCGGGTTATCCGAGCAACAATTGAAACTGATGGAGGAACACTCAAATTCAATAATGACAATTTGGAGATGCGCTTTGATGTCCCTTTCGATGATGATTCAAAGCCGAATATATCCAAGTTGCAAATCTTCAATCTGACCAAAACGACGATCAACCGAATGAAGAAGGGTCAAGATGTCACTTTGGTTGCGGGATATGAAGGAGACAACGGGGTTATTGTTGAAGGAAAGATCACCAAAGTACTCTCTGCCTATGAAGGGCCTGATAAGATCACCACGGTCACTTTTAAAGAAGGCAAGGACTATGCCGGTATTAAGGTTGATGAAAAAACTGCAGATGCTCCAAAAAAATATTTTGTGAAGAAGCGGGTCAAGCTTGCCAAGCCAATTAAGACGAAGACGGTCGGCAAGAACGGTAGGAAGTACACCAAGACAGTGACAACCAAGACTATACAGGTTGCCAAGTGGAAGAAGCAGACGCTGAATATAACTTTTGCGAAGAATACGACGGGCATGACGATTATTAAACGTCTGACAGGTATCCTCGGTATTAAGTTGGCTGAATTGAATCTACCAAAGAACAAAGTCTATAAATCTGGCTTCAAGGTCACTGGCAAAATTGAAAGTAAGTTGAATACTGTCGTGAAAGATTGTGGAGCTGCTATGTACTGGCGGAAAGGAAAGATGGTCATCCGCTCAATTGAAGTTGGTAACGATGAGCGATTCACCTTAAAAGAATCCACAGGGCTTATTGAGACACCAACAGAATATGAGGATGAAGATGTGAAAGGTTTTTCCGTGCGTTGTTTGCTACAGCACAGAATTTCTACGGCATCGATCATCCAGATTGATAGCAAGACGGCAAAGGGCAAATACCGCGCTCGGAAAGGAAAACATTATTATGACGGTACCGACTTTTTCACGGATTTTGAGGTCGTGTCATGAGTGAAGCATCTAATTTCTTCGAAGGACTTATTCGAGAAATGCTGCTTAGTGTGGCGACATTGGCACCGGGTAAGGTGCTTCGATACAATTCCAGCACTAAGCGTGCAGATATACAGCCGTTGTTTCTTACTGCAGATCAAGAGAATGTTTACAAGCAATCTCTTATAGAGGGTGCGCCAGTATCGAAACATTGCCAGGCAGATTGTAAGCCGGGTGTAGTCGTGTTTTACATTCCTGCTCAACGGTCACTAGCAGACTTGAATGGTGCGAACTTCATTGATCCCGATTCTCACGATCTTATGTCCAGTAATGATGCAGTGGTAGTAGGAGTGTGGGATGGATGAAGACTTTAAAACTTGTTGATGGGGATCTTGTGTTCAATGAAAACGGCGAATTTGAAATGGTAGACGGCGACGAAGAGACAGCGCAAGGCGTGGGCGTTTGTTTAGGCATTAGGGAAAAAGAATTCGAACTGGATGAATATATAGGCATGAATCGTTCTTTCCTAAGTAAAAAACGCGCATCTGATGAAGAAATCGCTGATGCGGTTCTGAGTGCTATTCAGATTATGACGGACCAAGATGTTCTGGAAGGTGCAAAGGATATTGAAATGGAAAGGACAGATGGCGTTGCCCGTATCTCGCTTGAGGCAATCAAGGGGGATGGCGAGAGTTTTAAAGTGGAAGGAGTTGAGATCGATGGGTCTTGATGCGAATGGCTTTACACGTAAGACGTATGCTGAACTGCTGGATGAAGTCCATGCGAAATATAGAGAACTTTTCGGAGGGGATATCAATCTTTCTGCTTACACGCCGCACGGCATATTCAGCCGGATTCAGGCGTATTTTTTTGCGAAATCTTGGGATGTGATCGAAGCGGTCTATAATAGCCGGTTCATCAGGAAAGCAGATGGCGTATCGCTCGACTTCCACGGTGGAGACAAGCAGTTACCGCGCAATCCTGCGACGAACTCTTTTGTACCACTTTCTTTCACTGGCACGCCAGGACATGTCATTGAGCTAGGAGAGGAATTCAGCACTGAAGGTGATGTGCATTTCATGTTGCTTGATGATGTGACATTTGATGAGTTTGGAGCTGGTTCAGGGGAGGCGGTGTCCGTTGATACCGGAGCATATAACAACGTGCTTCCCAATACAATCACCATTCAGATTGAGCCAGACGACAATGTATTGACTGTCACCAACCCGCAACAGGCAAAAGGTGGAGCTGATCTTGAGAGCCAGGAATCCTACCGGAGCCGATTACTAAAAGCGAATGAATCGAATGGAAAGTCTACAGTTACTGCAGTAGAAGCTGCTTTGTTAAATACGCCAGGTGTCCGATCAGCAAGAGCAGTGTTCAATAAGACAATGCAAACAGATGCAGAAGGCAATCCACCGAAGTCTCTGCACGCTTTTGTGCTAGGTGGCCGGGATATTGATATTGCGGAGTCCATTTTCGATAGTGTGGGAGCGACCACGCAGACTGTTGGAGTTCAAATGCAGACAGTTAATGATCTATCTGGCACACCACATGAAGTGCGGTTCGACTATGCCGAAGTGGTTCCTATCTTTGTGAGAGCACAGATTACAACCAATGCTCAATTTGAAGCAGACGGTATGATAAAGCTGAAAGATGCTTTCATCTCAGTCATTGGTGGTACGGATTCAACGAACGAGTATCAGCGTGGCTTGGACATGGGATCTGATGTAATTGCCTCCAAGCTTTATAGTGCTGCTTACAAGGTGACTGGCATTGAGGATATCACAATCGAAATTGGAAAGAGTGCAATCGCACTTGGAGCCGGCAATGTCACTATCTCTCAGAACCAAGTTGCTGAAACATCAGCTGCAAATATTGAGGTGATAGCAAGTGCTTAAAGAAATCCTAAGTAAATTGCCGGATGCATTGGCGAAGAAGCCGGACAGCAATATTGGTAAGATGTTCGCTCCGTTTAGCAATCAATATGCTGAGATAATTGCCACGCTTCAACGCATGCAGGAATGGAATGATGTGGACAAGGCACAGGGTAAGGAATTGGACGAAATGGGTGCTGACATTGAACAGCCACGTGGACTTGCGACTGATGCACAGTATCGCATGATGATTCGTTCCAAGCGTGTACGAGCACAATCAGATGGAACAATGAACTCTATTATTGATTCAATGGCCAGGACATTGAACTGCAAACCGACTGATATGCGCTTCCTAAGCGATATTGAAGCAGGCGGGACAGAGCCTTTGGCGTTGGTCATCGAGAAGCTGCCTCTGGCCATTATGCTGAATGCCGGTCTTACACAAAGCCAGCTCGTTGCTCTAGTTGAACAGGTTGCCGCAGGTGATGTCCGGGTATCTTCAGCGAACTTGGAAGGTACATTCGAATTCGGTACAGTCTCTATGGAAATAGACAACAACAAAGGGTTCGGCGATGTGGCTGGAACTGTCGGTGGTTTCTTCGGTGCTCTCTATGTACCAGAGGGAGATCAGCGATTGCCAATCTAAGAAAGGAGTTTGATTATGGCATTTACACAGAAACTGCCTGAATGGAATGCATTAGGCATTGAACCGCCAGCAGAGTTAAAAGCGGACGGCTGGAAAGCGGGAATGAAGCCGGCTGATGCTTACTTTAACTGGCTTCATAGCAGAACATTCCAAGCCTTGCAAGAATTACAGCAGAAAGCAGTAGAGGCTTCAGCTCTTGAAAATAAGGTTGATAAGGTCGCTGGCAAAGGGTTATCTTCCAACGACTACACAAAAGCTGAGAAGGAAAAGCTTGCCGGGATGACAACAATTACAGATGAAGAGAAAGCGGCGTTGACTGGAAAGTACACCAAGCCTGCTGGAGGCATTCCCAAAACTGACCTGGCCAAACCTGTTCAGGATTCGCTGGACAAAGCGAATTCAGCTGTCCAGGATGTAAGTGCTTTGGTTCAAAGCATCACTAATAACACCACAGAGATCGCTAATGTGAAGAAGTCTGTTGCTGAACATCAGGTGGAGAGTATGCCACACCAGTTCGTGGAAGGAACAAAGAAATATAAATACGGATTCAAGACCAATGCGGCGAACGATGGTCTTGTTTTTGTTTATGAGGAGCTATTGTAATGCAGGAGATTAATTTGCCTACTAAGGCAGGGCAAGACCAAATATTAGCCGGTGTGAACACTATTAATTCTAAGATTAATGCAGGAACCGTAGAGGCTGATACTGTTGATACAACTACACTGTCACAGTCGCTTAGCGTGCCTTTAAATACTGGCATGGTAGATGTGTTCAATTACACCGGGAAAGGCTACTTGCATTATCTAACACTTAGTATTGACCAGACCAACCTTATAACAAAAGGGCATGAAATTAAATTATATGTAGACGATGTACTACTTATACACTCAACCAATCTAACTTATAATTCAGGTTCTAGCTCTACTATTTCTGTACTTGGTTTGCAAACTGATTATGCCAAGTTTATTGCTAATGCCACAAATCTTCCGCATATAGAAACATTTACAGCGCAGGCAGGAAAATTTATTGATTTAAAATATATACCTAGACCAATAAAATTTGAAAAAAGTATAAAAGTGCAAATGAGAACTGCCACATCGACATACTATACTACTGTTCGTAGTCTGCTTCAGATCAAACCTTAAAGGAGAGATTACGTTGGAAGTCAAGGAAACTTTAATAGAAGGTAGAAAAATTATAGAGTATCTAGGAAATGACGGAACCGTTGTTGGAACTATGGTAGTCCCTGTTGGTGCAGAGCCTGTTGATACGGGGGATAATTCAAAGCCAAGCTTGGAGGAGCAAGTGACTCAGCTTCAACAAGATAATACGACAGTATTAATGGCTTTGGCGGATATCTACTCGTTACTAGAGCAGGAGAACAAAGGAGGAACAACATAATGGTAATGGTATTTGTAACATTAATCAGCAGAACATCATCCACAGGATATACAATTGAAAATGTCCCGGCCAACCTAAAAGCGTCAGTAATGGATGTGCTGAAAAAAATGGGTC
>JAXCMH010045106.1:0-10082 GCA_034783755.1 Circaetus cinereus
GTGGCCATCGAACGCGGAACGCCCCTCGCGGACGTGCTGCGCGCCCAGGCCCAGGACGTCCGCGACCACGACAAACGCGTGCTGATGGAGGTCGCGGGAAAGAAGGAGATCGCCATGCTCACACCAGTTCCGGTGTTTTCGGCTCGGCAAGGTCAATCTCCGGGCCGCCTGACGCGAAATTGTGGGGGATATGTTCGGCCTGTTTTCCTTGGAAATGCGGTCACAATGGCCGCCTAGGCGCTCCCGGTAACCGAGGAGCCGCTGACCGGGTAAGTGGCAGACAGGTTTTTGAACCTGGGATCACGAGGCCCGACGATGCGGCCAAGGGAGACACGATTCACGCGCCTTGACACACACCGACGTGAAAGCGTCTTTGAGGTCAAGGAGACCCTAATGAATACTCTCGCTGAGAAGCGCGATGCCCTTATCGATGACATCAAGTCCATGGCGAAGGGCGCGAAGGCCGCAGGCCGCGAACTTTCCGACGACGAGATGCGACTGATCGAGGCGAAGGACGCCGAGATCGAATCGCTGAATGAGCGGATCAAGGAGGCCGAGATGGGCAATTCCCTGGAATCCCTGCACTACGCAAAGGCCGGTGACGGCCAGGGCCGCCGCCGCCACTGGAACGCGAAGGCCGCGCCCGCCGTGGCCCGCAAGATGACTGAGACGGTCCAGAAGAAGTCCTTCGGGCTGACCGAGGTCCCGCAGTCGGTGGACCTGTTCAACGGTGAGCCGCAGATGGCGGAGTCCGGCGAGGTCGGGTCCCTGCACCAGCTGTTGCCCATCAAGCAGGTCGAGTCCCCGAATTTCGAGTGGGTCGTGGAGAACACGGGCTACCAGAACAAGGCGGCTGTCTGGACCCCGGGCACTGCGAAGCCGGAGTCCACCACGACCTTCTCCCGCAAGTCCGGGAAGATGGCGGTCGTGGCGCTGATGTCCTCCCCCTACGGGCAGTACGACGCGCTGGACTCGGTGGAGCTAGTGTCCGCCCTGCATACTCGTCTGCTGGACGACCTGACGGTGGCCACTGAGGCGCTGATCATGGACGGGCACACCGATTCCGGGTTCACGGGGATCCGCAACACCTCCGGGGTGCAGGTGCAGCAGTTCGTGACGGATGAACTGCTGACGATGCGCCGGGGGATCACCCAGCTGGAACGGATGCGGATCGTCCCGACTTCGTTCGTGCTGTCCCACGACGCCTGGGAGCGGATCGAGACCAGCCGCACCACGGACGGGGAGTTCCTGTTCCAGGAGGGTCCGGTGGACCGCGTCAACAAGCGGATCTGGGGTGTCCCGGTGGTGGTGACGGACCAGGTCGGCAAGGACGAGGCGTTCCTGCTGTCTCAGGATGCGGTGAGCCTGCTTTACGTGACGGGCCAGGGCGTGATGGTGGAGGCCACCAACACGAACATGGACCACTTCTCCAAGAACCTGCTTCAGACCCGCATGGAGACCCGCCTCGGGGTCGCGGTGACCCGCCCGGCGGGTGTGGTGCGGATGTCGCTGGCGGAGGGTTCCCCGGTCACGGTGTGACCTCCTGAGCCACGTTCGGGACCCCTGGTGCTCACGGGCGCTGGGGGTCCCGTCGTACCCACCATTGTGCGGGGGGTAACCGACGTGTTTTGATTTTTAGGTCGGCGTCTCACTGCGCTGTACTTTCGGAGAACGGACCCCCAGCTACCCTCCTCGGGCTGGGGGTTCGTCCGTATCCGGTGGTTAGTCCTCTGGGTGTTCCTGCCGGTAGCGGATCATGATTTGATTGGCCGCGCTATAGGCGTCGCGCACGAGCCGATCTACGGATATGGCGTAGTCATAGGCGACGTCTGAGGAGGCCAGGGCGCGGAACCGGCCGGTCCCGTTTACGGTGTCGAAGGCCTCTTGGAGGGCGTCCGCCGCTGCGACCTGATCGCGAGTGAGGATACCCACGTCCTTTGCGTACTGGGTTATCTGAGCGAGCCGGGACTCTGGGCCGAACTGGTAATAGGCCACGTCCGGTTTTTCTCGAATGACATCAATAGCTTCTTGGAGCCCTCGGCGTAGCTCGTGATACGACAGGAATATGGCGTTCTCTGGATACCGGTTGATTTCTTGGGCTACCTCCTGGGGTAGATCACCCATTTTCCGACGCGAGTTCGCAATGGGATAGCGCCGGTCGCCCTCACGTGGGGCACCCAAACGCGACATGGCCTCATCAACCTTTTCGCGGGTGAACTTGACCGAGACACCATTGGTCCCTGCCGTAACTTCTTCAGGTGATAATGCGCGAACCATGCGCCGCAACGGGTGGCGGAGAATGAATACAACTGCCAGCGCCATGGCAGGCCATGCGGCCTTGGCCACGAAGTCGAGGATCATCTGCGCCACATCCATGGGGTGATCCTACGTGGGTAGACCTCGATGGCCGTAGGTGTCGCACTTGTGTGGACGAACTCTGGTGTGTTTTTCTGGGTGTGTGGTCGGTGGTACACTCGCCGTCCTACAACAGCAACACCACCGCGTGACACGGCCTCCGGGCCGGAGTGCAACCCTGGGTGATTGGTCCATGGAAGTTGCCGGTGCAGATCACGAACCACTGCTCAGCTCGTACAGCTGACGGGCCTCGCGCTTCGGCGTGAGGGAGGACCTCTTCAGAAATGGAGGGGTCACTTAGTACGTCCCCTCCGCAATCTCAGGAGTGGACGTGAATCAATCCATCACAGTCACCAGGGACGGACGCTACGAGCGCCTGCTGTCTCTGATCTTCGACGGTCAGCCCACCACCAACGCCGAGGACGAATCTCGGGGTGGTCAGCGATGACCATGAGCGACGAGACCCGCCGCAAAATCTCCCGGAGCGTCAAGGCCCGTTACGCCAACGACCCGGAGTACGCCGCCTCCGTTGCGGCCACCGCGAGCCAGCGGGGCAAGACCACCCAGGCCAGGACCTCTCCCACCGAGTGGAAGCAGCTCCACCAGGAGAACGCCGAGCTGATCGCCTCCGTGCGTGCTCTCACCGAGGAAACCAGGGCCCTGAAGTCCGAGGTCGAGGACCTGCGGAACTACATCATGTGGGACAGCACTGGCGGTGGCCGCTGATGCCTCAACTCACCTCCGAATGTGCAGCGCGAGTTACCCAGGCGGAACCCACCGCCGCCCACCTGCGGGCCACCGCTCAAGCCCTGGCCGCTGACGGCTACGCGGTGTTCCCCCTGATCGAGGGAACCAAACGTCCCGTCGAAAAAGGCGGGTACCGCACGGCCACCCGTGACCCCGAGAAGATCGCCGCGTGGTGGTCTGACAAGCCCTACAACGTGGGTATCAGCGCGGGCGGTTCCGGGATGGTCGTGGTCGATCTGGACGTGAAGCGCTCCAACGGCCTGCAGTCCTGGGCTCAGGCCACACGCGGGCTGGACCTGCCCGAGCCGATCGTCATCAACACCCCCTCCGGTGGCGAGCACTGGTACTACCGCGCCGAGGGTGACGCGCGGCTGTTGAAGAACACCGCCGAGAACCTGCCCGGGGTGGATGTCCGCTCCGAGGGTGGTCACGTCGTCGCCCCCGGGTCCTACACGGTCGCCGCCAGGGATGTGGCCGAGGGCTACTACACACCGGCAGACGGTGACCCCCTGCCCCCCGTCGAGGACCTCCCTGCGGCTTCCTCCGACCTCGTGCGGGTGCTGACGGCGGGAAGGTCCCGTGAGCGCTCCGAGGTCACGGGAAGTACCTCCGAGGGCCTGCCCCTGTACCCGGAGGGCCAGGTGACCGCACTGCTACGGGAGTACGACCGTCTCGCGAACACCACGGAGGGCCGCAACAACCAGCTGAACCTCTCCGCGATGGCCCTGGCGCAGATCGTTGCAGGGGAAGACCCGGCGTTCGATGAGCAGCAGGCCCGGACCGCATTGGAGGAGGCATGCCGTCGTAACGGGCTGATCGACGATGACGGCTACCCGGCGTTCTTGGCCACCCTCAACTCGGGCTGGGCCAAGGGGACCGGCGAGCCACGGACGCTGGCACCGAACCCGAACGTCACCGCGAGTGGCTTCGAGGGGCGTCTCCTGGACGTCAGCGCATGGTTGGCGGAGGATCACCCCCTGCCCGAGCGGTTCGGCATGGGCAAGATCCTGTACAGGGAGGGTCTCCATTGGGTCGCGGGTGAACCTGAGTCCGGAAAATCTGTGCTGGCCTACCAGTGGGCGCTGGACGTCGCCCTCTCCGGCGGGCGCGCTCTGATCCTGGACGAGGAAGCGGGCGAGCGGGACGCGCTGGGCAAGCTCGCGGCACTGGAACCGAATACAGACCGGTGGGCCAAGGGGATCGACTACCTGCCCCCGACCGGCTGGAACCTCCTGGTCAACGCCGCCGCGTTCCGGCAGTTCGTCCTCGACCGTGGGGTCTCGATGGTCGTCGTGGACTCTGCCGCCACGACGCTGGCAGGTGCCGGGATCGAGGAGAACGACAACGGGCCAGTGCTGCAGTTCATCAACGCCGTGCTGATCCCGCTGGCCAAGGACCACGGGCTGTGCGTCGTGGTGATCGATCACAAGACCAAGACCAACTCCGACAGCCGTTGGGCACGCGGCGCGGGTTCCAAGCTCGGCGCGGTCGACTTCCAGATCAGTGTCTCCGCCTCTGTGCCCTTCAGCCGGGAACGGAACGGCGTGATCCGGATCGTGTGCGACAAGGACCGGTTCGGGGTCCACGGGCGAGGCCACGAGTGGCGCGTGGATGTCGCCGTCGGAGACGGGAAAATCCTGCCGAGCGCCACCGATATGGGCTTCGGAGGCCAGGGTATCGGACCCGTCGAGCGCAATACCCCTGGCGAGCTGGTGATGCTGGCCCAGGCGGTAGCGGCCCAGGCTGGAGAACCCCTCTCTAAGACCGCCATCAAAAAACTGATCTGCGATCACAAGAAATCCGAGAACGGCAAGGGCCCCGGAAGCAACGTGGCCTTCGACGCGGTCGGAGAAGCTATCAGGCTGGGATTGCTCGTATCGGCTGGGCCTAACGCCTGGGTGGCCGCTCCTGCCGAAGGAGAGTCTCGTGCGTGAGCCATCCGGGATGATCCGGGATGATCCGGGATTGGAAATAATTTCATCCGAAAGAATATGTCGCCATCCTGGCTTCCAGGATCGTGGATTACTCGCCAGTAATCCTGAGCCCGAGGATGGCTTCAGGCCCGTCACGACGCGGCAGGGCGGCATTCACAATCAACAATCCAGGATCATCCCGGATGGCTTCACACCCCCACAATCCTGCCATCCTGGGTCTTTAGACCCAGGATGGAGGATGGGTGTGATCGGAGGATCAAATATCTCAACCTATGGGGTCATATTCCCGCGCCCCCGTGGCCCGCCCAGCGCTTCCGGAATCAGCAATCACACACCGACAAAGCAGACCAGGAGAACAACATGCACGACTACATCAACCAGTACGAATCCGAGAAGTACCACGAGAAGGAGATTGGCCACATGAGAATCCCTATGACGGATGAGGCCCCCTACTACGCCATGGTGACCCGAGACGTGCTCCCCGCAGCACCGGGGCTCGTCACCGCCACGATGACCTATACGGAGGAGGGCTACGGCGAGGCCCGGGTGCCACTCACCCGGGAACTGATCATGTCCCTGCCGGTGCTCACGCGGCCCAACTGTGATTTCGAGGGCCTGCCGCTGTTCCGCGTGAACACCGGTCGGCAGTACAGCTGGGCCGCGAAGTTCCTGGCCGAGGAGGAGGAATTGAAGCAGATGTCTCCGGCTGAGCGGCGGGGCCAGGTCACCGCCTTCCCCCGCGCCGAGTACGTCGTCTTCGTGGAGGGGGCAGGGGAGCTGGGACTGCACATCGTCGCCCTGCCCAGCAACACTGAGGACCCCTGGATCGCGCCCACGCTCCTGCTGACGGACGACAAGAAGCGCATGCCCTGATCCCACCGGTGGTCCGCTCTATGCGGGGTCCTCGATCAGCTCCCGGCCTCAGTGTCGGAGCTGGCGGGGACCCCGCACCCCATTCACGGCACTTTTGGAGGAAACATGAACATCAACAGCGTTGCCCTCACGACAACCCCCACCACGGACCTAGCAGTGCTCCTTCGCCCCTATGGGTGGGTGGCCACAGAGATCACTGACAACCGCGCCGTGGTCGAGGCACCTGGCGGGGAAGCCACCATTGTCCTGGAGCGGGTGCGTACGGGCGAGGCTTCCTACACCGCCACGGTTTGGTGGCCCTGGACTCACCCACACCTGCTGATCCCTGCTGAGGCCCTGGCCCGTGACGCGGTCCAGGGGTGGTTCGTCCCGCACGGCGGACTCGTCGCCCCGAGCCCGGTGATCGATGCGCGCGTGGACTTCGATCATGAGCGAGAACTGTTCTTCGCGGACCTCGTGATCCAGGGGGAACCGCCCGTCCGCTGGCTCGCCCGGTGGGCGCGCGTCTTGGGCGGCTACCTGGGCGCTCAGGTCTCGGAGGCCACCTCGTGAACCTCAGGACCCTGCACCCCGCCCAGAGTGCCCCCGAGGGCCACAAGGTCCAGGGAGACCCCACCGAGCGCCTCCCCGACATGTGTCGCCGGGGACTGCACCGGCTAGAGGGGGAGAACGTGCGGTACAAGATCAACCCCGGGGGCCACCTCGCACGGCAGTGCAAACCGTGCTACGTCGCCGCGCAGCAGCGGTGGCGGATCAAAAACCGCGAGCGCTACAACGCGTCGGTGAGGCGGAAGCGGAACGAACCCGGACCGGCACGGGACCGCAGACTTGCCGCCGCGCGTCAGTGGGCCGCAGAGCACCCCAAGCGCGCGGAGCTGGCGCGGTGTCGGCGCGGTCACCCGCAGGACGCCGCTACCTGCTACGTCCGGCCTGATGGTCGCCGCGAGTGCCGAGCATGCCGTAGGGCCTACCAGGCCGCATACCGGGCGCGGAAGAAGGAGGACTGAATGGACTACAGGTGGCACGGCCAGCCCTGGCCCACCGCGCAGAACCCGCGCACACAGGACACCCCGCCGCCGTCGGGGACCTGCCGAAACGGCCACGCGATGACCGCCGCGAACTCTCGGGCGCAGACCAACGGCGCGAGCATCACATGGGTGTGCCTGGTGTGCCAGCAGGCTCGCATCGAACGACATAAGACAGCTAAGAAGGAGCGCAAATCATGACCCGAACCACACGACCGAAGTCCCTGCTCGCGGCACTGGACAAGGGGGTGCGGGAGGCCGGGGAGGACCTGACAGACCGTGACGTGCCCACCATCGCCGCCGCACGTGCCTACGCCACCCAGGTGGATGCGGTGCTCGGTGACCCCGATGCCACCCCGGGGGAGCGTGTGAAGGCGCTGCACGTGCTCCCGCACTTCGTGAACGCCTGCCGGATGCTCGGGTTCAACCCCATGGGCCGGGAGGAGATCGCGAAGGTCCGAGCGAACGCCGCCGAGGTCCGGTCCCGCACCACCCCGCCCCCGTCGCCCGTGGCCAAGGGGTCCGCGAAGTTGCGTGCGGTCACGCAGAGCCGAGGTCAGAGCGCCTGAGCCCTCGTGGGGGTATGGGGGTTTGCCCAATGGATGGAGGACCCCGGGCCGCCCAGGAATAGTCCGTGAGCTTTTCTCTCAGATTCGTGAACTCCCCCTCTGGTGTCCGTGGTCGTGGCGTTTGTCGCGGTCACGGGCACCGGGGTGGGGAGGCTCACCCGCCAAGGGTTCTTGCCAGAGGGCAAACCCGAATATTTCGATGGAAACTAACGCGGCTGTTTGGCCGCTCACCGACCAGCACGAGCCACCCGGAGGAACCATGACGAAGAAGCCCGCCACCAAGACTGCCGCCCAGCCCAGCGAGGTTGCCCACTGTCTGTGTGGATGCGGGCAGGAGCTGACCCGCCGTTATAAGCCTGGCCATGATGCGCGGCACGCTTCGGCGCTGTTCCGTGAGTGGGAGGCCGCGAGCGCACCACAGCGTGTGATGGTGGCTGAGCGCGCGTCGCAGGTGCTGAGTCCCGCGCTGATGGCGAAGTTCCGCGCGTCTGCCGCGCGTGCCCAGGCCAAGGCCGAAGCCCAAGCCCGGGCGGTGAAGAAGTGACGCGGCTGGGGCTACAGGACTCCGAGCGAGGGCGAGGGCTCTCTCGCACTGATCACGACCGGGATTCCCGGCTGAATGAGGATTTGGTGCGCGGCACCCCTAAGGTCCTGGAAGTTCGCGGTCCTGATGAGGTCGCCCGGTTTGTGATGTTGCAAACCAAATTTGATCCCGTTCATGACTTCGTCCGCCGTCTCCACGGAAACGCGGAACTTATGGGGACCGTAATGCAGGACGGCTTCCTGGGTGGGATTATCTCCCATGGCATCTCCTATCACCAGTGCCGGGGGACCTCCCCCCAGTCGGGGCAGACACTATGTGTGGCCTCTGACACGCATAAGGATCAGGGGGTGCCCCATGTCTAAGCGGGCCGTCATTTACCGTCGGGTATCCACTACGGGCCAGATCGAGGGCACCAGCCTGGGGGAGCAACTGGCCCGGTGCCAGACATACGCCGACGAGAACGGTCTGACCGTGGTCCGGGACTACTGCGACGCGGGGCTGTCTGGCGCTTCCCTGGACCGCCCACAGTGGCGGGAGATGCTCGCCGCCGCCGTGGCTGGCGAGTTCGAGGTCTTGCTGATCCTGCGGCTGGATCGCTTCGGGCGTGGCACCGCCTTCGCCGGGGAAATCGAACGGCTGATCGCGCTGGGCGTGGACGTGGTCTCGGTAGACGGTGGGATGGACTACACCACCGACGAGGGTTCCCTGATGCTCGGGATCAGTAGCACCATCTCGGGCTACGAGCGCCGACTGACCTTCCGTCGCACCAACTCGGGTCGCCGCGCGAAGCTCCGCAACGGGGGTTCCTACGCCGGGGGCGACGTGCCCTATGGCTATGAGGTGGCGGGGCAGGGGCGCGAATCACGTGTGGTCCCGAGCACCCGGGAGCGTGAGGTGTTGGCCCTGGCCTATGACCGGATCGTGAACCAGGGTGCGAGCACCCCGAAGGTCTGCGAGGAGCTGGACCGGCTGGGGTACCGGCCACGCAAGGCGGCACGGTGGTCGCCTCAGGTTCTGCGCCGCGCATTGCGTCACCGGGTGCTGGTCACGGGCGAGAACTGGTGGGGCTTGCCCGCACAGCAGGACGACACTGCCCGGGCCTCCGGTCGTGACACGAAGGTCTCTGCCGATGGCACCCCGGCCTACGGCGAGCCGATCAAGGTCACCTATGGGAACCCGATGTTCTCCCAGCAGGAGTGGGAGGCGCTACAGGCCGCGCTGGACGGCAAACAGGCCATGTACAACCCGTCGGGGGAGTACAGCCGCACCGCGCAGATGCTCACGGGCCGGGTGCGCGCGCTGGATTGCGACCGAACCTACACCGGGGTGGACCTGCGGAAGGCCACCAAGGGGCGACAGTCACACGTGTACCGGTGCGGGGGTCGTCGTACCTCACTGCCGAAGGAGCAACGGTGCTCCCATTCCCAGCTGGACGGGCCGTTGCTGGATCAGAAGGTCTGGGAGGAGGTCGTGGGGTTCTTGGGGGACCGTGATCGGTTGGAGGCCATGGGCCGGGACTGGCTGGCCGCGCAGGAGGTCGAACCCACCCAGCTGGCGCACCTGGAACAGCAGATGTCGCGTCTGACCGCTCAGCGCGAGCGCGCGGTGGACCTGCTGTTGGAGTCCCCTCAGCTGACCGAGACCCTCACCGGGCGGGTGGCGAAGCTGGACGAGCAGATCGGGCAGTTGCGCTCGCGGATCGCCGGGGCGCAGGCCACCCAGCAGGAGAGGCAACAGCGTCGCGCCCAGGTCAGTGACGTGCTGGCGGTGGTGGCCCAGGCTCATGAGCGGCTGGCCGGGATGGGTCCGCAGGAACGGGCCGAGGTGGTGCGCCTGCTGGATGTCCGGGTGACGGTGGAGGGGGTGTACCGGGGCTACCCGGTTGGGCTGGCGGTGACCTTCGAAGCGGATGGCCTTGCCTTCTCCGAAACACCGGAACCGGCGCACTGGTCCCCGTCGTGTTCTTCATCCTCCCGCTGAGCGTGATGTTCGCGGTGTTCCCGGGGCTCGCCGTGCTCAACCTGGGTTTCTGAAC
>JAXCMH010046593.1:0-10004 GCA_034783755.1 Circaetus cinereus
CTATCGTTGCTGGTATGAGTAATGCTATGGTGTTCGGTACTGGTGCTTTAATCAAGAATGTTATTGACCGTGGTCGTGAGCTTAGAGCTTCTGAACAGGTCTTGATGGCTAACTCTAAGAACCAAAACGAATACGAATACTTGAATGACTGGATTACAAAGTTGAGCAACCGTTTAGGTACCAACTTGATTGAATCTCAAAAAGCATTCGGTAGTATCATGATGTCAGCACGTGCTGGTGGTGGTAACTTAGAGCAATCTCAAAAGGTCTTCACAGCATTCTCTGAATATGGTACGACAATGCACTTGAGCCAAGAAACTCAAGAACGTCTATTACGTGCCGTACAACAAACATACACAATCCAAAAGATTCACGGACAAGAGCTTAACCAGTTTGCGAACGCTGGTTTAAACATGAAAGCCCTTTTAGTTGATGCTGTAAAAGAAGCCTACAAGGTTGATGATAAAACAGCTCGTAAAATGGCTACAAGTGGTCAAGCAGAAACTGTAAAAGTCATGCCGATCATTGCTGAAAAGCTTTCAGCTTTAGTGAGAAACAACGGTGCACTCGATAGAGCTATGCACTCTTCTCAGGCTGAACAAGGTCGTTTCAGTAATGCCTTCACTCAATTCTCAGGTAACGTAATGGAGAATGGTGGTGATGAAGCTTTAGCTAAATTCTTCCAGATTTTGACTAAAGTCGTGCAAATGACTAACAAATTCTACGACAACATGGTAGGACTTAACAAGTTATTTAGTCAGATGACAGGTGGTAACTCAGCTTGGATCTGGGCTCTCAACTTGCTAATCATTATGTTTGGTCGTGGTGCAATCAGCTTGAAGATGTTCACAAGAAGTGGTAAAGCAATGCTTCCAATGTTCTGGGGTGTCTCAAGGGCTATGGTCAAGACTCGTGGAATCATGGGACTACTTAAAGCCTTCATGGAAACTCCATTCATGAGAGTTATTTTAGCATTCGCTAAACGATGGCTATGGATCATTACAATATTCCAGATGGTGATGACTGTCGGTTCAGCTATGAATGCTCACATGAAGGGTTACACTACATGGTTTGACGTTTGGGTTGCTTACATTAAACACCTGATTGTTTGGTTTGATCTGCTGTACTTGAAAGCTTATATCAGCATGAGAAAAATTGCAATTGCAACTAAATTGTCTATGCCAGATTTCAATGCTCAAGGTGAAGCACAAGCAGACAACAGTATTTGGGGTAGAGCTGGAAGGGCTATGAATGTGGCTAAAAACTTCTTAGCAACACCAGCTATGATAGTGACCTCTGGTTGGGATAAGTTGACAGGTGCAACACCTCCTGACCCTGAGAAGATCCGTAGAAATACTATGACAGACATCGAAGCAACAAAACAACAGAATGCTGAGAATAAACGTAACGTTAAAGTTATGGTTGAAGTTCACGACAAGACTTCTGGTGGTGTTAAAGCTACACACGTTCAAAGCCGTACAGGAACAGGAGCAAACTAAATGATTTACAGCTTAGTCGTTTACGATAACTCGCTAAACGTAACTGATGTTATTTCTTTCAGTGCTGTAACAAGTGTCGATGAAAGCTATAGGGCTCAGACTACTGACAACGTTGTTGAATATGGTTTTGTTATCTCAGACCATATCATTTCGAGTAGTCCTGAGCTTTCACTTGATGTCATCCTTTCAGCTTACTCAATATTCTCTGACAGCTTACTCTTAGAGTGGAATGGCACAGAGTTTGTTACGACTAACGCTGTTTCAGGTGCAAGCACTGAGGATGACCACTTATTGATGAAGCAAAAGCTTATTGACATCATCAAAAAGAGACAGCTGTTTACATTACTCATAACTAAGAAAGACTCTTATGTTGCAGAGCCTACAGCTAAGTCTCAAGACTTGATGAATAGTGTCGTTGCTAAATTCCCTAACTGCGTTATCACTGCACTTGACTTCAATGATAAAGCTAATAGTGCTAGTGCTGTATTTGCAAAGTTGACAGTCAAACAAATTCGTGTTGCTAAAACAGAGAAGTTTGATGTCGATCCTAACACCGTAAAGTGGGTTCAGAAGAAAACTGTAGCTTCTACTGTAGGTGCCACTGCAAATGGTGCCAGCACTGGTAAGGATGCCAACGGTAACCCTATTGATGGTAGCGATACAGCACCTACTATGAAGGACGGTAAGTCTGTTGATGGTAAATTCCAGAAGATGGATGGTGCAAACAAAGCTAAGATTGCTAGGATGCAATCAGAAGACCTTGGGAACGCAATTGAGGTACACAAACAAGCTAAACAAGCTGGTATCAACATTGATGCAGACATGGTTCCAATCTATAAGATGATTCCAACTTACAACAGCCCTTAAGAGGTAAAAATGGCAGAAATTACTAATGATACAGTCTTGTACTACTTCACGACATACACCCTGTCAGATGACTTGAACTACACTGTAGACACTGTTATTGACGATGTGAACGTCATTATCTCTTTTGGTTATAATAGCCGTTTAGGCAAGCGTTGGGTTGCTATTGAGACCTCTACAGGGGCTGTAGTCCTTGAGAGGACTTTCTTAGAGGTTGGTAGGGAAATTAAGTTTAACATTAATGCAGATCTTCTGGGGATCAACAAAGCAACTCTAATGTTGTTCCCTATAGATCCTGACATGGCTGGGAGTATCTTAACTTGGTCTAAAGACTACAGGATCTTGATCTCAGGCATGTACTCTTACTTAGTGGATGACTATGAGAGAGCTATGTTAAAGAAAAAAGTTACGTGAGGTATTTATGGGAACAACAACAGGTGAAGTAGGTCAACTATCGACAATCAGTGTTTCAGTTGATATGGATCAAACAATTCAGTTTGGTCGTGTTATTGAAGTGGTTATCACAAACTTCAAATTAAAACAAGCAGTGAAACTTGGTAATGATTTTGACATTGACTTTGAATTCTTCAAGACTTGTGATGAAGTCAGAGAAGCTTCCACTGGTACAGTGACCATAAAAAACTTAAGTAAAGAGACACTGGAAATTATCACACAAAAGAATGAATGTCAAATGCAGTTATTCTGTGGTTATAACAACAACACAGCTATCCTCTTTGTTGCTGACATTATCTCTGCAACGACCCAGACAAATGGTACTAACGTTGATGCTGTATTTGTTGTGAGTGCAAACTACTTCCAATACAACCTTGCAAAAACTGTTTCATTCAGCACAGATCGTGGTATCTCAATTTCTAAAATCTTGGATGCCATCTTTGATGCTGTTAAAGAGAGAAAGCGTGATGTTGGCGACATGTCATCTACAAGTTACTTCTTTGATGTGCCACACTACTGGTCTGACGCTGACAAGAAAGCTTTCCTTGACTATGTGAGCACTGCAAACGTTGGTAACAGCTACAGCTCTAACGATGATCTAGAAGGTCTTTTAACACACTTCTGCACTAGCTTCGGGTTCACTGTAACTACCTCTGATAAGGTTCCAGATACGACTGGTGAAGTTTACATTTTTAGTTTCGCAACTAACTTTGAAAACTACTACTTGAATAAGTCTAAAGAGCCATACCAAAAAGTAAGATCAGGTGGTGGTGACAAGACAGCTAACATTTTCAGTGACTATGGTGCGAAACAAGCAATCTCTCTTAGCTACAAGACAGGTATGTTAGAAACACCGAAAGCAACTTACAAGATCTTTACTGTGCCAGAAAACTGGAAGCTTGATGCTAACAGTGAGGAACAGACTTATGAGTCTCAGGTTGCTGTTGCAAATAAGAATGCCAAAGAGAGTGAACGCTATAAGAAATACGTTAAGTCTTCACAAAAGAAAGTTGAAAATGGTAAAGCAGTAAAGCCATTTAAAAAGAGAAAACAAGGTAACATCAAAATTAGAAAGACTTTTATTAGTCTGAAAGCTTTGATAAACCCTAACGTTCGACCACAAAGTATTATCAGCCTTGAGACAGACGATGAAGAAATGAATGGTCTATTTAGGGTTCGTAGTGTTAAGTTTAAGGGCAGTAATTATTCTTCTGACTTCTACATGGACATACTCATGGATGACACTAATGGTGAACACGACAAGAAACTCACAGATGAAGAAGCTGAGAAGCTTGCTCAAGAACGTGAAGAAGGTTTTGGATCTGACAATCAAATCGGTGGGAACATTGGTGAGGGTTATTCAGACCAACAGAACATTTCAGGTGATTCAGCAATTGCCTCAGAATAAGGAGATACTATGGACGACAATTTCGTAAAGGATGTTGGTGCCCTTGCAAGGTTAGAGATTAAGAAAATTAATTTCCCTCAAGCTGGGATCATCGTTTCAGTCGAAAGATTATCAGACGGTTTTGTCGATGTACAGCCTGTCGTTTCTAAACTGGGTAATGACTTGACAAAATCTGATTACCCAATCCTTAGAGACGTTCCTGTAATATTCCCAAGCACTGCAAGAACAACCTTCCAGTTTCCCCTACAGCAAGGTGATGGTGTACTCTTAGTCTTCACTCAACATGATTCTACAGGGTACATTAATGGAACCAAAGATCTACACTCCCCAATGATGTTCTCTTTTGTTGCCTTACACCATGCTGTTGCCTTTGTGGGCTTTACACCATACTTAGAGAGTGCTCATAACCCCAACAACTACAGTACAGAATTTGACAACACAGCTGTCAATATCGTGCACAACAAGAAGACAGAAAAAGAAGTTAGGTTCAGTCTGAATGCAGATGGATCTATGACTTTACATTCACCTAACACAGTTAAGATTGAAAGTAAAGAAGTGGTAGCTGACTGTGAGAAGATCACTACAACAGCTACAGAGATTGATGCACCTAATGCCATTGTAAACACCAAAGATGTTATTGTGAATGGTCTAAGTGTCTTTGATAACACTACTAAGCACACACACAATTACACTGACGATGGTCGTCCTATGGTGAGTGCTACACCTAACGTTGTTTGAGGTATAAATGGATATTCTAATAAATCAAAAAACTAAAGACTTAGTTATCGACTCTGGTGATATTGCACTCGTTGGTAACCAACCTAGCCTACTCGTTCAGAGACTCTTTGTTCGCTTCAAGACCTTCCAAAGGGAATTGTTCTGGAATAAGAGTTTTGGTATTGACTACATCAATGATGTGTTTGGTAGATCTAGACAAAAGCTTTCAGTTGACACAATTTTTAAAACAGCAATCTTAAGTGAAGCTATGGTCGATTCTTTAGTTTCTTTTTCATCTAAGATCTCAGGTTACGCATACTCATGTGAATTTAGAGTGAGGATGAAAGGTCTAGAACAGACTGTAGTAGTGTACCTCCTAACGAATGAAAATGGAATCACACTGACAGATGAGAAAGGGAATTCACTTACTATTAATTTCTAATTTAGGAGAAAACAATGACTGTCACATTTGATGACAAAGGTCTTTTAGTAGACTCTCAGGATGATGTCTTCAACGCTATGGTTGCCAGTGCAAAAACTCGTTTGGCACCATACCTACAAGGCACTCCACTACAGACAGATGAAAGCAGTGTGCTTGGTCGTCTCTTAAGGATCGTTTCAGTGCCAGCATATAGTAATGGTGAAGTGCTTCAAACGATCATGAATCAGTTTGATATTAATACGGCTGAGGGGTTACAACTCGATTACCTTGGTTGGAACATCCATAGGATTAAACGTCTAGGTCTAGCACAAGCAACAGGTATGGTCGTTTTAGGTGGAGACTCTGGTGTTATTGTAAGTGAGGGTAGCTTAGTAAGCAACTCAATCACAGGTGACTCTTTCAGGACTCAAGAAGATGTAACTTTTGATGATAGATCTGTTTCTGGTGTCGTTATCCGTGTTGACTCTGTAGAGCAAACTTATACTATCACATACAGTATTGATGGGTACTTGTCAACATACCCTAGAATTGAGGTTGCAATACTCCAAGAGACCACTATCCCTGAAATCGCAAATAGACTTGCAAATGCTGTGAACAGTCAAGCATCACTCTTAAGAGCTGTAGTTAATAACGATAACACAGTTACGATCATGCTCAATGACCCTATTGCTACAGCTGACTTTGGTTTCAGTGAGGGCATATCACTAGCACAATCTTACAAGCAAGTATACATTGAAAGTGTCACTTATCAATCTTCTGAGGCTAAAGTCGGTGCTATCTCTAGCATCCAGAGTAGCGTACTAGGTTGGAGATCGGTTTATAACTACATTGCAATTGGTGCGAGTAGACCTGTTGAAACTGATGAAGAATATAGGTCAAGACTTAATTTGACACTAGGTTACAATGTTGGATCTTATGATGCTGTCTGGATGAGGTTAATGACTGTTCGTGGTGTTTCATTCGTAAATATTAAAGAGAACCTTTCAGCAAGCTCTCAGGATGGAATTGTCAACACTGGTCTAGCAATTACGATCCAAGGTGGCACAGACGATGAAGTTGCACAAGCAATTTATAACTGCATCCCTGTTGGTATTTACACTAACGGAATGATCGAAAAGTCTGTAAAAGATCTTAATGGTGGTAACCATACAGTTAGATTCTCAAGACCTATTCAGGTTCCTTTAGAGATCTCTATGTCAATCACTGTTTACAACGACTTCCCTGCAAATGGTAAGCAGTTAATCAAACAAGCTATCGTTGACTGGTTCAACTCGCTACGTGTTGGTGATGACATTTACTACTCAAGATTGTATGAACCTATTAACAAAATTGGTGGTTTCAGTGTTAGCTCATTGACAATTGCTAAACAAGGTGAACCTCAAGGCACTGCAAACATCCCTATGGGTTACAATGAAATCCCTGTAGTAAGTGCTGACAGGATCTTTATCGGAGGAATCTAATGTCTCTACAAGCTCTAGATTACCATGCAATAGCTCTGGAAAACTCAAGCTCTCTACTTAATGAGAGCCCAATCTTCCAAGCACTACTAATGGCAATTATTGATTACTACCAAGAACAGCAATTAGACTTGATCTGGTTATCTGAGAACCTTTTAGATATTGACAACGCAAAGGGTTGGCAGTTAGACCTCATAGGGTTGGTTCTAAACCAGCCTAGATTACTTGCCAGCTTTGACACTGGTGTTTACTTCGGTTTTGAAGGTGCATACCAAGCTGGTACCTTCGGTACTGTGAATGATCCCACAGTCGGTGCACCTTGGTTCAGCTCTGCTGGCTACAATCCATCAACATCTAAACGTTTATCTGATGACCAGTACAGAAGGATATTAAAGGCTCGTTCGATTAAGACGACTTCCAAATACTGTAACCACTCAGAGCTTTTAGAAATTGTGAACCTACTTTCAGATAGCACCAACAGTACGATTGACGTTCCATCACATGGCAACTTAACAATCTATACAAATGATCCAGAGGGTTTTGTTTCATACTTCCTAAGTAGGTCAAGGACTTCTGACAATATACTTCCAATCCCTTTAGGTGTGAAAGTCACACTTTTAGCGTTCTAATTAAGAGGATAAAATGGCAACTCCAATTTATGATAAGCCAAACTTTACTAACGGTCTTTGGGCTTACGCTGGTAACAAGATTGTGCCTTCTGACGAGAAAGTGGCAACAGGTCACGTAGTAGAGAGACCTCCTTATGAGATTTCAAACTACTTAGAAAACAGACAGGATCAGGGTATTGCCTACTTATTCCAAAGAGGTATTTCTGACTGGGACAACTTGACAACTTACCCTAAAGATGCCTTAGTAGGCAGAAATGGTGTAATCTATCAGGCTATCTCTCAGAATGATAACTCAGACCCTGCAAGCAACTCTGTAATCTGGAAGAGAGCTTTCTACTCATACTCTGAGGGTGATGCACTCAATACTATAATCAACAGAATTAGGACTGAGGAAGGTTTTTTAAATCTCTATGTGAGTAAATCTAACCCTATCGTTGATGGAAGAGTCAAAGGTCATGGTTACACAGCTGATGCTGGTGTTGCCCTTACAGGTCAAGAAAATGTTGGTTATAGCTTCAACAATGCACTTCTAGATGGTCTCTACCATGATGGTGCTGTTCCAGTCATACTAAATGACGGTAGTGTTGTTGCAAGATTCCAGACACCACAGAGCCTTACAGAGAATTCTAAGAATGTCGTAACAATGGATATTCTAAGACAAGTTATTGGCAACCAACAAGGGTATGGTGTAGGTGACATCTACATTACAACAACGGCTGGTGATCCAGCTGTAAGACTAGGTTACGGTACTTGGGAGAAGTATGCTCAAGGTCTAGCTTTAGTCGGTCACTCTGACTTAGGTACAAGTCCTAACTGGACACGTACTGTCGGAACACCTTTCGGTAACTACGAAACGACTTTAGGTATCCCTAACTTACCGCCTCACAACCACAGCACATTCCCTTACAACAAATTTGCTGGTCGAGCTGGTGACTTCGGTTCAGGTGGTATGACAGCTATTCAGTATGACTACACACCATCTGAAATGAAGATTGCTAACATGACACCAGATGACTGGTTAAATGCTACAGAGAAGACTGTAGGTAGTGCTATTCCATTTACGAATGTTCAACCATCTATAGTCGTTTATATGTTGAGACGTACAGCATGATAAAAATTGACTTAGATAAACTACAGAGAGGTCTTGGGGTAAAACTTAATACCTCTCAAAAAGCTAACATTACAGATATGTTAGATGCCTTCAATTCTTACGATTATAAGGCTCGTTCAATTTCTGACAAGTCTTGGTTAGGTTATGTGGCTTACATGTTTGCTACAGCTTGGCATGAGACTGGTTCTACAATGTCACCTCTTGAAGAGTGGGGCAAAGGTAGAAATAAGACTTATGGTACTTGGTACATCAACTCTAAAGGTGTTGCTTACAGCTTTAAAGATGATACAAAAACACAAGCATACCTCAAGAGTGATTACCCATTCTTATACTATGGTCGTGGCTACGTTCAGCTGACTTGGTACGCAAACTATGAGAGGGCTTCAAAAGAGCTTGGAGTCAACCTACTGAAAGACCCTACAATAGCCCTTAACAAAGCTGTTGCGACTAAGATAATGATCTTAGGTATGATCGAAGGTTGGTTTACAACACACAAACTCTCAAGATACATTACTGATAAAACTCAAGACTTTAAAACTGCCAGAAAGATCATTAATGGTATGGACAAGGCAAGTACAATTGAAGGTTATGCAAAAGCATTCTTCTCTTCTTTGAGTTAAAATTTTTGGAGATTTAAATGTCAACAGGAAAGCTAATTAAAGATGCACCTCTAGGTCGTGTGATTGGCAAGATGAAGATACCTGTAACTGGTAACTTTGCAATTACGCCAGATCAGTTAAGGGGTTTTATTAACAGCTCAAGTAGTATTTATGAAACTACAGATCCTACAATCCTACCATCTAATGGTCTTGTTCAAGACTTGAAACTTGGTGCAAGTGGTAAGTTGACATTTGACTCTCTAGATGGTCAGGAAGTGTTCTTAAGGGTTTCAGGTAACTACCCATTAGATCTTTCAGGGTTCTACAATGTTCTAGATTACACTCGTGATCCAACTAAAAGGACTTTCATCCTCATCATAAATTGGTTAGGCTTACCACTAATGTTTGCTTACGATTATGAGAATGGTGATGATGAGCCTGTTGATCCTATCAACTGCGAGGGTGCTGGAAACTCTGCGATACACACCTTCATCAAGCCAATAGGTGGTGAGCTTTCAGAGGTAATTATGAGAGTGATAGTTGATGGTATTGAAATAGACCCACAAAAAGACCTTCCAGATTACCTTACTATGGAAAGCTACAGCGAACCAGTGGGAATACCAAGTGGTTATGAAATGGCTTACAGTAATTCATTCAAAGTCACTAATAACGATACAAAACCACACAAACTTGAATACATATTTGAAACTGTAGGTATGGGCTGTCTAGTAACTGGTAATTCTTCAATTGTTGACCTTGGATCAAAACCATATACTGACTATGGCTTTTGTTTAAACCCTGCTGGTGTCCCTATGGGTTGTGAGG
>JAXCMH010078499.1:0-27694 GCA_034783755.1 Circaetus cinereus
TGCTGTCCTTGACGCCTGGGATCATTGATCGCCAGGTCTCCGACCAGACCGCCCCAGCCCTGTTCCCGAAGTTAGGGCCAGCCTCAGCCTGCTTCTTCAACGCTCCGTTGAGCTCTTCGAACCGCTCCGCTACTACATCGAGGTCCTCAGAGCCGGATACAATCGCGTCGAACATGTCCGACGCGTTGACCTTGACAGCTTGGGAATATTGCTTCGTCGCTTCCAGCTTCTCGTTCAGTCCGGCGCTCGCATCACGCACCAGATAGAAGCCAGTTGCGAGGGCAGCAACCGTAATTCCGATAGGGCCACCGAATGCGGCAGAGAGGGCGGTTCCGGCTGCGGCGATCCCGCGCCCCATGCCCGCTGCTGCAACCCGCGCTCCGCCCATTGCGGTGCCGAGCTTGCTGCCACTCGTAGCTGCGCCCTTGGCTGACTGTCCGAACTTCTGGAGGGCACCCCGAGCGCGACCAGTAGCGGTCGCGTAATGGCTGAAGGAACTGATCCCCGCAACCGCCCTGCCATCTGCAATCTGGATCGCAGCAGCAGTCGTAGCGGTAGTCTTACTGAGCTTCGACATGCCAGTGATGGCTGACGCCAGCGCGGAGCCGCCAAACGCCTTCATCATCATCTTCGCGGCGACGGCAATCGAGATGAACTTCGCAGGCAGGCCACCGAGAGCATCGTTCAGCTTGACGATCCAGCCAAGGAGGTCGTCGAAGATATGGAGGATCGACGTGAGCGATACGCCGAATGCCATGATCTGCGAGGCGAGCCCAGCCTTTTTTCCGAATAGCATGCCGAAGGCGACTAGCGTTGGCTCAAGCTTCTTGGCAGCGGCGGAGAACATCATGAGCGTGGCGATTGGACCACTCAGAGCGCCGATTGCCGGGGCAAGCTGCTTGAAGATTTCCGTCAGTACCGGGAGGATTTCCTTGACCAGCGGCGCGACGATGGAGCCGAATGACTGGAATCCAATGGCGGCTTCACCGAGCGCTTCGCCAGCGCGCCGCATCGATGGCGCAATTGCGTCTAGGAGCGGGGCTGAACCAGAGATGGACTGACGAAGCCCCGGCCCCACGCCTTGCATGAACTCGGACAGCATCGGCGTCACGTGGATGGCGATTGCTCGTCCGATTTCGATGAGCGTCTGCGCCATTTCTGACCCGACCGCGCGTGCTTCCTTGAAGAACGCGATCATCGACGCTTCGCCGCTGGCGCTGGAGGTCCACTCCTCTATGCGCGCCGTTCCTTCACGGAGAGACTCGGAGAGTCCTTCTGCGTTAACTCCGGCTGCATGGAGGACATCACCCATGATCCGGAAGATGTCCGCAGTAGCCGAACCGATGTTTCGTGCGGAGGCAACACCCTTCTCGATGTAGCGGGCCATGTCTCCAGAGCGACGGGCCTCGACGGTCCAATCCGCAAGGTCTGTGACCATGCCACGAAGGGACATCGCCATACTTGGCAGGTAGTAGCTACCGACCGTGGCGATGTTGTTCCAAGCGACGTTCCAGCGGTCGAGCGCGCCAACCATGTGAGTGAGCGCGCCACGAGTATTGAGCATCTGGGTCTGCACATCGGCCCAGCCTTGGTTCGAGAACCGGAAGGCCGACCAATTCTGCACGACCATTCCGATGGAACCAGCGAGCCCGTCGAGATGGCCCTCCAGCTCATCGATCCCGCGAACGCCTTCGTCATTCGCCTGCATCATGCGGATTCGCATGATTTCGAGGCCATTGTTGATGCGCTCGAACATCGAGTCCTGGACAGAGTCCCGCAGCTCCGAGAACCCGTCACGGAGGCTATCGACCCCGTCCTTCGCCATGAAGATGGTGCGGAGGAGCTCGGTGATCTGCTCCGAGATACCCTCGGTCGTTTCAGTGAAGGCTTCCTCGGTGAGTTCACCTGCCTCAGCGAGGTCGTTCAGGTCTGCGGCGGCGCCCTTCTCACCGAAGACACCCTCCTTGCCGAACAGGCCGGACATGGCGATGCCGAGAGCAAGGCCAGCAGACGTGATTCCGGAGAGGATGCCGGGAATGACGAGCCCCGTCGATGCGACACTGCCGAGGGCGCTACCGAAGGAGACGATTGCAGGTACCGCACCAGCCGCACCAATGCCTGCGAGAGTGAATACGGAGCCCATGAAGGACATGCGTGCGAGCATGTTTCCGACCGTGCCGAGCTTCATGATCAGGTCATCAAGCGCAGAGGTTGCACGTCGGGCACCGGACTCGGTGTTCGTCAGCGACCTGCTCGACCCACGATCGGAGCCCAAGCCAACGTTGAGGGTTGGTGTAGCTCTCAGCCCCCAGTCTGCAATGTCCTTACGGAGCTGCGAGAAGAGGGGAACGAGCTTGACGTACGCAGTGAGGGGACGAGCTGCTGTGTGCGCGGCGACCTGCGTCCGCAGTGCCGCAGTATCAGGATCAAGACGCACCCGCGAAGAGACGTTCTTCGGGGTGTTGATCTTCTCATCGCCAACCTTGTTGACGTGGATCGTCGCAGTACGATCCCGTGAGATGCCGTTGAGTCGGTTCTCAACCCACTTGTCTCCAGTGAGCCTCGCCCGAATCTCAGCAACCCCAGCCTTGCGGCGGGAGTTTAGAAAGTCATTGACCTCTGTATCGTCGAGGTCGAAACGGATGGTGCGCTTACCATCAAGTTCAGACAACTTCCGCTTAGCGGTCGACGTGTTTACATCGGTGTTGATCTGTGCGCGGCGAGCCTTAGAGAGGGCTGCGATTTCCTTCTTCGCAGTCTTCGTGTCGGCGTTGATCTTGATGTCCCGCGATGCCTCGTCGAGCATCGAACGGAGTTCAGTGAAGAACCCCTTACGGTCGAGCTTCGTCTCGACCTGGACGGTGCGCTTCGTCTTCTCGATACGAGCGAGAGCCTCGTCCAGCTTCTTCGTATTAGGAGCGAGCTCAACGGAGTTTTTCTTGCCGTCCTCGAAAGCCTTCTTCTGCTTGTTCCAGTCGTCTTCGAGCTTTCTCCGGAACCGCTTCAGTGAAGGGTGGATCGAGATGGTTGCACGACCGACATTGTACGGGACAGCCAACGCCTACTCCTTGTTTTTAATCAGCTTCGCCTCAATAGCGGAGACCTTCTTGTCCTTGCGCTCACGCTTGACAATTTCCATCGCAGTCTCCGGGCGCCTGCTGAGCTTCTTCTTGTCACCGCCCCCCGTGATCTGAATGGTGATGAGGTCTTTAAGATCAGCAATGTCGCTCCGAATATCGCTCCAGCCCTCTAGAGGTGGAGCAGGGGATGTCGATGAAGGTTCCCCATCCGTGAGGCTGAGAATCGCGTCCGCGATTTCTCTGTCATTCACGTTGGCCGCCCAGGTATGCGATCCTGGGGGCATGTGCTGGATTGCGTACTCAAGCTCGGTCCATGAGCGAATACCGGCAATCCAATCGTCTAGGTTGAGTCCTAGTATCTCGCGGAGGTCCCACCGCAATTCGTCATAGCGAGTGGCGACCGTTACCGCTAGGAGATAAAACCCTGCCTAACGTCGCCCGCACCGGGGCCGTAGAAGTGCTCCATGACATCGATCATGATGCCGCTCAGGACCATTTCTGCTGCGGAAGCATCGAACTGCTCATCCAGGACTCGAACGACGCGGATAGCGGTGTCCGGGCCGAGGATCGAGCGTGCGATGTCCCAGACATTGCCCTGCTGAGCGGCCTGCTGGAAGACCAGAGTGCTCTCCAGGGACGGGGCAGGAACGCGGAGCTCGGGGCTGAACCCGTAGTCCTCACCGAGCACGTACTCGTCGTTGGTGACGATAGTCGCCTGGCCATTCGTAATGCCACGGTCAATGGCCTTCTGGCGCAGCTTTGCGAACTTCGCCGCCTTTGTTGCGGCGCTATTCTTGTTCGGCTTCTTCTTCTCAGTCATCTTTGGCAGACCTTTCAAGTCATTTTGGGGATTTGAGTTTCGGCAGACCATAGAAAAAGCCCCCTAGGCGGTCTGCCAAGATTCCTAGGGGGCCTGGAGTTAGTTACTCCTCGCCGTCTTCTTCGCCGGTCTCAGGGACCTCGGGCTCGGGTTCTGGCTCTTCGTCCGGATCAGGCTCAGGCTCCGGTTCGGGCTCTGGCTCTGGGGTTGGCTCCGGGGCGGGATCGGTTCCCCCGTCCGGCTCCCCGTCATCTGGGGAGTCGTCCGGATCGGGGGTCACGGGTTTCCCGAGCCACCGCCGTTCCCTCCGGTAGATGGCTCCTTACCTGCCATGAGGGCCAGGACCTTGCCGTCCGACATGCCCGGGCCGACGTAGCCGAAGCCGTAGAGAGCGTCGTACTCCTTGGACTCGGTACCCTCGAAGGTCATCTCGAACTCCAGGGCGCCGGAGTCGGACAGACTGACATCGCCAGCGGTGGTCATCGTGGCCTTCGGGATGATCCACACCGGGTAGATTTCCTGACCCGGATCACCGTCGAGACCGATGATCACGACGGTGTACTCCGGAAGGCGAGCAGCACGGTTCTTCTTGGTGATGAACCCGCCATCCTCCTGGTTGCCCTGGCCGGAGGCGATCATCTCCTTCATGTCGGCGTCGTAGACGATGCCGAGGGTCTGAAGACGGTGCTCCTGTGCGGTGACAGAAACGGAAATACCCTCAGAGGAAACGATGTAGCGTCGCTTACCGCGAGAGCCATAGCCCTCTGGGCCGTCGACTTCCTTATCGAAGGTGAGGCCGACCCCGGCGTCCTTCTGGAACTCGCCAATGGTCTGGAATCCCTCCAGAGGGAGAAGTTCGCCCTTCTCGTCAGTAATGGCGTCAGGGAAAGTGCCGTCGTGCGGCTTGATGAGGACAAGGCAGTCGAGCGCTGCAAAAATCAGCGCATCAGTCTTGTCCTTCATCTGTGCAAAAGTAGGCATGCAGAAATCTCCTTAGAGATAATAGGAAGGAATCGGCTACCGCACTTTGCGGCGGATACCGAACGTGAAGAAGAACCGGACCATCTTCTGAGAGGGGTCTGCGAACGCCAGTTCTGCCGGTCCATTCGACTCGGTAATTGACGCGATTCTTCGGTCTGAGACACTTCCGCCACTGGACAGCTCGTAGAACCGGTGGCGGAGGAAGGAGATAATCTGCCAGGAGTCCTCGCGCGTGCGAGCGAGAACCGAGAGGGAGATGCTGGCGTTATCTACTGGTGCGCGACCCGAGTAGTCGGCATTACCGCCGACTCGACGGACAAGGACGATAGCCTCGCCGTCGTTGAGCTTCTCTCCGGATTCGTTCGGGATGTAAGTCACCGCTCGAATCCGTGGTGTCACGTCTTTAAGTTGTTCGTCAATGAAGTCGCAGGCAATGAACTCCGCGTCAGCGAAAGACGATGTTTCGGGAAGGTTGAATGTCATCCGAGGCTCCTAGCGAGGATTTCTTCTAGCTCGTGGGCGCCCTCGTGGTAGGTGCCGTCCTTGCTGTGCCAGCCGAACTCGTGAGGCGCGGCGTGGCGCACGTTGCCCTGGACGTATCCAGTCCACGCGGAGAAGCCGCTTTGCCCCTTGTGAATCCCCACCCAGGACGAAGCGCTTGCAGCGAGCTCACCAGTGTCTTTTGCGACTGTGGCCTGATACTCGGCCTGAGCCTTCTTTGCTAGCACTTCCATGAATGCGCGCAGCTCAGGACCGACCCCCCACAGGGCAGTACCGGCGTAGTTGTGGATTAGGTCTCCGGTTCGCGCCATCAGCGCCCCGTTTCCAGACCGGAGACTCGAATCACGCAGCCCATGAGCTGACCGTTGCTTCGCTTCCGCCACGGCTCGATGGCAACCACTCGGTACTCGGTAGTGATGCCATCGACCTTCACGTAGTCGTCCTGTCGCACATCAGGGACGTGATCGAAGTAGATCGTCACATCCCTGTCAGTGCCGTCCATCGGAAACGTCACCACCTCTTTCACGGAGGCCCATGCCGTTGACCAGGCAACGGAGCAGGGACCGGCACGGTGCTCTGCCTTAGGAGGAAGGTCACCGCCACGGTCACGCTCGCCTTGAGGACGGAGGACAGTGATGTACTCGTGGCCTTTAAAACGTCCGCGCATGAATCACCCCAATGCCTCGAACCAGCTACCGGCGTTCTGACGCCCCCACAGCGCTTCCTCGATCAACTCGATTTCCTGCTTAGTGAGGTACAAGTTGTCCCCGCCCGAGTAGAAGGACATCGACTCGGAGAAAGCACCTGCGGTCTCGGAGTACTTGGTGACACCCTCGAACTCGGCGTTGTTGAACGACCTACGGGTCATATTCGCCACGATCATCGAGAGGATGTGGGCGAGATTCCCGTCAGGCGGTTCAGGGATATCTGGGTAGCGAACCTGGAGCCAGACTGTCGCGTCCTCAAGACGCTTCTCGACAATCTCCTCCGGCAGGTCCGGCGGCATATTGAGCCAGCGCGACCGAAGGTCCTCGACGGTCGCGAACGCCACTACTGGGCCAGCCCCTCGATCTTGATGATGGCGTAGGGGTCGGTGATGGCGTGGCCCTGAGTGGTCCAGGTCTGCGAGTAGCTGGTCTGGTGCTTCGCCTCGCGCCAGGTCTCGGTCTGGATCGGAGACTCAACGCCGATAACGCCGATCTGCTGCGGTGCGAGCAGGTACGCCTCACCAGGATTCACATGGTTGGAATCCTCGATGGACCAACCCCACTGGGATAGGAAGGCAGCCTCGTTGCCGATGCCGACTGCGAGTCGCAGGTTCTTCCGGTCGGTCGGGTGCATCAGGAGGGTGGAGTAGCCGTAGCCGAGGTCAATCTCCTTGACCTTCAGGCGCAGGTCTTCCAGGTCGGCCTCGATGGAGTCGGCCGGGACCTTGTCTGCCGCCTTGGTCTTGTTGACCGTGGTCCAACCTCGGGACTCGATCTTCGGCATGTCGGAGGCCGGGTCGTTCTCGACGACGCGGAACGCCTCGACAGCGTCGGCGTCAACGTCAGCGACGATCCGGTTAGCGACGCGCTGGAGCTCCATCTGGAGGAAGCGCATGTCGTTTCGAATGCGGGCCTCGTCGGTGATGGCGATCTTCAGACCGGTCTTGGTGACAGTCGTGAACTGCTCACTGACTTCGGTCTGGTCAATCTCGGGGAACTCGCCACCCGGCGCAACCTTGGCGGTTCGCAGGTTGGTGATAGCTCCCGGAGTCTTGCCGTCGATGCGGTTGTAGACCAGCACACCACCGGAGACACTCATGGAGGAGTAAATCTTCGGGGAGAACAGGTCGCGGTTCACCAGGTCGGTGACATACCGCGTAATCCGCGTGTGCTCCTTGAGCATCTTGTCAACGGTGTACGACCCATCACCATTGATATTGAAAGTGTTATCGAGCGGAAATTCCGCATTGCGCACAATAGGCATCTATTCAGTTCTCCTTACTTGACTGCGACGGTTACGTACCCGCCCGCAGCAGGTGCGACAGCGGTTCCGACAACGAGAGCGGTGTTGTCCGCAGCAGCGGCGGAAACCTTGCCACCAGCGGCTACAACCACGTCCTTGCCAGCGGCGACGTTGCCGTTAGCGGCAAGATCGACGATCCAGCGGCCTCGGTCGACGGCGACGATGTCGCCACTCTTGGTGTCGCGTCGGACAAAGCCGAACGGCGTATCACCTGCACCGGCTGGTGCAATGTCGGGATTTCGACGGTCGCCCCAAGCTCCGTTCACCTTGACGAAAGTCCCGGCAGTAATATCTGCCGATGCCTTTCCGGTTACGGACTCGCCGGGGCGGTAATGGGTCTGGACATGTGCCATTCCAAATTCCTCGCTTCTTTAGTTGTGTTTTTCGTCCAAGAGCGGGGAACTGACTAAATGGACCAACCAGCGGGGTAGGCGTTATCCGGGGGCGTATTGTCTACCCCTCCGCCGCCGCGCAGGTTCTCCTGTGGAGTCTGGGATGGGGGAGTGGTGACTGATGCCTGAGTCCGGAGCGCTGCGATTCGCGCTGCTCGTTCTGTCAGTTCTTCTTCAGTGCCCGTGCCGAGCAGGACCATGTCTTCGGCAGTGATGCCGTGAGCGTGGGCGACGGAGGTGCGGATTCGGTCTCGTTCGGACTCTTGGAATCGACGCTCAAGTTCCTCGGCGCGCTCGTTGGCACGCTGGAGCTCCGTCTTCTCTGCTTCCTGTGCTTCGCGGAACTTCTCCGCGTCGGTCTTGAACTCGTTGCGCTCGTTGCGGTACTTGGCCGCTTCGCGTCGCGCCTTGTCGAGCTCTGCCTGAAGCACGGCTGGGTCAGCGATCTGCGTCCCGCCCTGTTCCGGGGTTTCCGGGGTCTGAGGAGCTTCGGCCTCCGGGGCCTTCGCCTCTTCAGTAGGGGGCGTCGTCTCGTTGATTTCGGGCACTGTGGTGGCCTCCTGGGTCACGTAGGTGTTCTTGGTGTGTTGATGCCGCCGCCACCTGGGCGGAAAGCTGTGCGTAAGACAGGACTCGAACCTGTAGAGAGGCGGCTTTTGAGGCCGCTGCGTTTGCCGATTTCGCCACTCACGCGAAATGGCCCCCGTTACGCAGTCAGGGAGGAAGGGGCACTGACTGCGAACGGAGGCCATAAATGCGACGAAGACCCCATAACATTCGTCGCGCCCTGCGCCTTACGCGGGACTTCATCGTGTTCGTGGCACACGATTGCCAAGTTCAGGTGACAGGATTCGAACCTGCGGCTTCCCGGTCCCAAACCGGGGACTCTGGCCAAACTGAGCTACACCCAAATGATCTAGATGATGGTGTGGATATGTGTTACTGTTTGTGCATATCCACTAGAAGAGAGGACGGACCCCACAATGGCCCGCAAGGAAGTTGTCCAGTACATCGACGACCTGGATGGTTCGGAACTCGAACAAAACAATGCACAGACGGTAGAATTTTCCTACAAGGGAGGAAACTACGTAATCGACCTCTCAAAAGAGAACGCCGAGAAGTTCGACAAGGCTATGCAAAGTTGGATCGATGCTGGTCATCGCGTGGCGCGGTCCAGTAAAGCCTTCCAGCCCAAGAAGAAACGGCGTAGCGACCTAGCGCTCATTCGTAAATGGGCTGACGAGAACGGTTATACCGTTGCCGATAGGGGTCAGATCGCTCGGGAAGTTATCGAGGCTTACGACAAGGCTCAGGGGAAGTAGTAGACCTTGGCGCCAGGTTCTCGTTTCGCTACTTCCTTGGCCGTTTCATAGTCATTCAGGATGTAGTGGCCAGGGGATAGGACCTTCATCTCTACCCCCTCGGGAAGTGCTATCAACCCTTGACAGTGCCCGCCCGTCTCCATCGCCCCTAATCCCCCATCTGGCGCCAGGAGAGCCAAGTTCCGGGGGCGTACTCAGCAACGGATTGCTTTATGGCACGGCCTCGGTCGTCGGAGGCCTCGCGGAGGATGACCAGACTTCCCTGATCACTCCGCGCTGTTACGTTGTAAAACTTCTCCGACCAAGTATTGGGGGCAGTGCCGGAGTACCCTGGCAGAGTTGCTGTCACGTCGATGTTCACGATGGCACCTCGGCGCGGTCGATGGTGAGTTCGACGACGACACACTTGTCTGTGACGCCGGATTCCTCGGACCATTTGAGGAGCTCATCGCGCTTCATCTCGGCAGCGGCCTTGCTGTCGAAGATCGCATCTCCGCAGAGCTCAAACCCGCGCCCATCATCAGGCACAGTGCAGTATTCAACCCCCCACGCCTTGAGGGGGTATTCCGCCGGTGTTGGCTGCGTCATTGTTCTCCTTGTTGTTCTAGTCGATAATCAGCCGGAAGTGGCTGTGGTTCGAGTGCCCTTCACTGATGTCAGAAATAGCCAGACCTGCCGATAGGGGCAGTTCGCACTCGAACCGGATCGACTTCGAGCCATCCTCATTTTGGATGTGCTTGACGCTGCTTTCGCCCACCATATGGATGGTGGAGTTGGGGCCGATATAATCTACCGGATGCATTGTTCTCCTTGTTGTTGTTGGCGGGGCGATTCGCGATGCTGGCTCACCCCAGAGCCTCGATAGACCGACTACCGATAGGTAGTAGTTCGTGCGCTGCGAGGAATCGAACCTCGCCGGGAATCCCTGTTCCACCTTGCCCATTCGCGGAGGGAATCGAACCCTTCGGGCGTTCACCAGAAGCGCTGCCACACGTCTGTGGCAAATAAGCCTCGCCAATCCCGGAGGACGACGAGGAGCAATGCCGACACCTGCCAGTAGCTACGAGTGTCGGGATGCGGGTGCTGCCCGCTCGCACCGGAGGGGGGAATCGAACCCCCGTTAGTGGTTTTGGAGACCACTTGTTGACCATCAAGCACTGCGGCATTCTTTGTGCGGACATGGAAAAACCCCGTACGACTCGGCGGTGAGCATCTCAGGTATCTGCGCGGGTGGCGCTGAGTGTGTCCGCTTGACGAGAAGTACGGGGCCGAAAGGAAGTGACCACCATGTCAACATCATGTGCACTGATAAGAGGAGAGAGGACAAGAACTCTTATTTAGTGCGTATCTCCATTTTTTGAAGATACTTCAATCTTATCACCCGAAGTCAAATTATGAATTGTTCCCATTTAAGTATTCCTGCACTTCGTTATTCGGGAGTCGGTCAATTCGTGGTGTATGTGTGATGAAGATCACAGTGATACTCAACGCGGAGCGCCCCGGACGAGTATGACGGAGGCTCTCACTGTGCCATAGCGCAAGTATGATCGGCCGACGAGGAACAATAGGGAACATCGTAAGGAGAGAAGATCGAAATCGTCCAGTAACCCGAGTGGACAGTAACGGTTAGTGAAACCTCCATGAAGCCGGATATATTCCCATTTTCTCCAACATGTGACGTAGATCACACAAGATTCTTGGAGGATGGGGAAATCCGCAGGTCACGCAGCTCGACGCCGATGAGTCGCTCCCTGCGGGGAGTACCGTTTGTTCCTCATTCGATCCAACCTCTCCTGAGCAACATCTGCGTCAGGATGCTTAAAGCGCTCCACCTCACCATTGCGGATCATGGCCTCATAGCGAGACCGGAAGCGCTTCGCAGGAGTGTCGAGAAGATCGAACCTATCCATCATGTCCCGCTCGTACTCATTCGGATTATCCTTCGCGTCCTGCCACAGCTCCTCTAGGGCAGCGGCCTCACGGTCGCCGGTCCACGCCTGCCCCTTCACGACCAGGGTCACACCACAGTCACAACGGTCATGAGGGATGAATCCTGCTGACTGTGCCGACTTATACACAGCGCCGCGAGAAGCCAACATCGCACAGAACGCGCAGTTGACCTCTCCAGAGAGGACGCGAGCCCAGCCCAGGACAGGACCACGAGGACGGTCATTCTCGCGAGCAATGCGCTCACGTTCACTCTTCGCCTCCTCCAGGACCTCCTTGGCATCCCGAGTGTCCTGCTCGATGGGGATGACCTCAGCGTCGCCGTCAGGGTCAGTCTCGCGGTTGCGACGGGATTCCTCCTCGTCCCACTCGGCCTGCTGCTCGTCGGTGACGCGGTTCTGCTCGGCGGTGTCAATCACCATCTCGCGGCCAGCGCTACGAACATGCTGCTCGGCACCACGGTTCAGAGCGTCAACGAACTCGTCGACAGTCGCAGGTACCTTCTGACGCCCAGACTCCTTACGGGAGTCATCATCAAGTCCAGAGCGATCCACAGGGCGAGAACGAACGTCCAGACCGGCAGTACGTCGAATGAGCTTCACAACCGAGTCGCGCGGATACGGCCTAACCGGCGCAGGGGAGACTCCGATCCCATACTCCTCGCGGGCCAGCTTCTTGAGCTCCTCAGCCTGCTTCTGGGCGACCCTCCGACGAGCACTGAGCAGGATCGGATAGAGCCGGTTAGCGAGACGCTGTACGTCACTCTCCGTGCGCGGAATGGCACCAGCGACAGCACGGACAATCAGCCCCAGGAGCTTCGCTAGAAGCTGCGCCAAGAACACAGTCATCTCAGCGATCATTACGCCGCCTCAGGGTCATCCTCGACCGGCTGCTGAGGAGAAGGAGTCGGGGAAGCGAACTCATCGTTCGGGTTCCACAGCAACTCCTCCTCACGCGCAGCGCGGACGCGGTCAACCTTCTGGGAGGTCCAACCCGGAACCTCAGACCACAGCTCCGTAACAGGCACACCGAGCCCCTGCGCCATCTTCACGAGCGCATCGACCTTCTGAGCCGTGGTCTGCGGGGAATCATCCATCCACTTGCACTCGGCATCGAAGTCAGATGAGCCAGCAACGTCACCCGAGACATGGCCACACAAGCGGAACGTCTGCTCATGCGACTCGCCAAGGGAAGTCTTCACCTCAGAGGTCTTTGAATCCTTCGCGCGTTCAAGAGCGTCCAGACCCTCCGCAGAGACGTTGGAGATAGCCTGTGCGCCCAGGGAGGTAGCCGAGAGCTGCCCCAGCGAGGCGAAGTCCTGGATCGTGTTACGCCGAGACTCCGTGTACTGCTTCAGGTCAGTCTCGTCGAACTGTCCCACGCTGACAGCATTCTTCGGGTCCTCAAAAGTCCACGTGTCAGAAGCGCGCTGACGGAGTGCATCCTCCATCGACTTGGGCGCCCAACCAATGATGTACCTCTGCTTAAAAGCGGCCCAGTGACGGCTAATGCCTTCCTCGAAGTTCATCGAGTTAATGCGCTCAGAGATACCCGTCAGGTTCTCGACGATGCCATGAGTCTCTTCGCCATCAGTCATCACACGGTCCCTGTAACGGACCACTGGAGTCACGCCCACATTGTGCGCGCGCTTCTCGATGAACTTGATATTGTCTTCATGGAGGTAGTACGACTCCAGCCAGCCACGAGGAGTGAGTGGCTTGTGGTTTACGCCGAAGAAATACACAAACTCTTCGTCATACAACCTGAACCCGTGGTCCATGATCTGAAGCGCGAGAATAGGGTACTCTTCCATACTCCAGCGCTCGCCGTACGCAGTCACCATCTTCTTCGGATTGAAGGTGTCGATGATGGCACCCCGCATCGGCTCACCGCCGAGCTGCGGCACTGGAGCGATGTTGCCTGGAAGGACCAGTGTGTAGCTCAGGCCATACTTCAGGGCGGCATGATGCAGCCCCGTCTGGCGCGCATCCATCCGGTTACGCTGCCAATGAGTCCACAAGTCCGATACCTCGCGCGAGTCACCCTCCGTATTGCCACGGAAGTGGTTCTCGACCTTGAGGGACTGTGAGTAGCTATCCAGGAGGAGCTGGAGAGTCGGGTTGAACGACTGCCGAGCGATACGAAGCTGCTTGGAGTAGTTCTTACTGCCCTGGTCGATGTCATAGCGAGCGACCAGCTCCTCATCTGAAGGCGTATTCACAAGGCGGTCAATATCGTAATACCGGTCAACCTCCTTACTGTGGAGGCCGAGGAGATTTCGTACGGCATCAAGTGCCTGCTGCTTATTCAAGTGTGCTCCTAGTAGAAGAATGCGTTTCCGGTAAGTGGAGTGCCCGCATTCTCACGAAGCACTCGAAGAGCATGACGCGCACCAATCATGCAGACTGCGGCGTCAATCTTTTTGGCACTGTCTTTCGATTCCTTCGCGATAGCAATGCCGTAACGGTTCTCGTAACGACGAGCGTTCGAGACGTGACGGGAGAGAGTGGAGTCCCCGTCATGCGTGAAGGTCTGCTTGATAATCTCGTCCTCTGCGAGCTCGCAGGCGAGAGTGAAGTCCTTCGTCTTGCCGCGCATGTCCCAGGCGATAGGCTCCGGAACCTCGCCGCGAGGATGAGCCCACACGTCGAGCTGGTCTGCGTAGCGATCTGGCCAGATGTTCTTGACGTAGCCCTCCCACTCGCGAACATCCGCGAAGAAGGCCCTGACGTTGTACTCCTGGAACGCCCAGTCGACCTTCGCATCGACAAGGTGAGCGTTGATCTTCTCCTTGCTGCGATGGGAGTTGTTCGGCTCCCAGATGCCGATCTTGAAGACATGGCCATCGCTCACGCAGCAGCCGATCAGAGCCGTAGCGTCGCGAGACAAGGAGCCGTCGAAGAACATGACGATGTCCTCGCCCTTGCTGACCACACGTTCTCGGTCCGCGATACGAGCCCACCAGCGCGGGTCCATCCATGCGTCATCCGCAGCGCTCGGCCAGTTCAGGTACTTGCGCTTAGCGGACTCCAGGTTCGTCTTCGAACGAGGAACGTCCTCGCCATCGTCGTCATCCTGGGCCGCTCCTGTCGCAGCCTTGCGATAGATACGGGAGATGATCGAATCAAGCTCATTCAAAGACCAAGGGCAGTCCTGATACACGAACTCCAGGGCACTACGCAGAGACGAAGGCTCAAAGATGTCCGTGTCCAACGGCGCCATGACAGAGTCGTAGAGAATCGCCTGGTCAACGTCGAGAGTGACGCCCTCCTCTTGAGCGCACCACTCAGTGAAGGTGATTTCGCCAGCCGATCCCGTGTCAGGAACCCACGCGTTGAGAGTCTCGATCATCCGGCTACCGGTTTTAGTCAAGTTGTCGACGAGCGTCTCGTGGAACTGCACGCCACCAACAGAAGGAAGCCAGTGCTCAGTCTCATCGGCCAGGATGCACGTCGCGCGCGAACCCTCTGCGGCAGCAGACGAGCTGGAGATGACCTCCAGGACACCAGCAGGAGATACGTTGATCCGCGTCTTGCCAGGGTCCAGGTCGAAGTCCTCGTGCAACTTCGGCGCATTCGTCTTGCTGATCATCGCCCGGACAACCTGCATCGCGTTCTCAGTCTGAGACTCAGCGACAGCCGCGAGCTGAACCCAGGGCATTGAGACGCGCTTACCGATGCAACCGCCAGGAACATCAGGGTCGAAGTGATCCAGCCTCACCGGGGCAAGAAGCTCAATGACGGCCATGACAGCAGCCCAGGGGCTTTTTCCTGAGCCCTTCGCCAGGCGCCGAGCAGCATGACCGAAAATCCACTTCCCACGCTCATCGACCGCGTACCACCACAGGATGAAACGAGCCTGGCGAGGAGTGAACTGCCACCGCTCACCCGCCCTATCGCCGTCGACGTGCCTTAAGTACTTGGCCGCGAACGCGAGAGCCTCATACCCCAACGTGCGCTCAGGGACGCCCGGAGGCAGCGTGTCGAGCCGCTCATGAGGCGGAATGAATGTATCCAACCGATGTCCTTCCACGAAAAAACCGCCCACGCAGGGGAGGCGTGGACGGCGAATAAGAGTTAGAGAGCTGAGTTAGAGGTCCTTGTAGGCGGACATGATCGAAGCGACTTCGGCGTGCTCCTTGTCCTCACCGGCATCCTGGCGAGCAAGCTCAAGCCGCAGACGCCGACGTTCCCCCTCAGTAGTCATGAGGTTGCCCATCTCAGAGAAGACAGTCTGGAGCATCATTGCGCGCAGAGGCTTTCCGTCCTCATCGGCCTTACGGAACTCACGCGAGAGCGTCTCGGCAACGATCCAGGCGTGCTGCCAGTCGGAAGCCTCGTAGTAGTGCGACTGCCCAGAGGCGGCGAGAGACTCGTACCAACGCAGAGCGACCGGGTGCCACTCAGGGCTCGGGTCGGGCTGTTCGTAGTAAGGATTGTTGACTTCGAGCTTCGTTACGCCCATCGCATCTTTGTTGCGACGGCGGCGCTGATCGGATCGCTTGGGTACGGGGCCTGGCATAGTGAGTTCCTTCCAGAAATGGGCAGAGTTCTCCCCATCTGGTGAACGTTGCTTTCCGGGACCACCCTAGTGAGGGTTACTGTGATCTGGGGGACCGTAGCTTGCTGCGGTAGCTTGTGATCTTGAGGTGGGAGCGTTTCTTTTTGTTCCCGACCTGGCACCTCTTCTTTGAGGAGTCCCGGTGATGAGGAGGAGAGATGAGAAGATTATTTCTTCTTCTTTCTCTCTTGTTGTGATCTGGAACCTTCCAGCTCACGGTAGCTTTTCGTTACCCGTCTTGGGGAACGGTTTCTTTTCTACTACATGTAGTATTCAGTTTAGCATACGATGTCAAATTTAATGGTCAGAGGGTTTTTAGAATTTAACGATGCAAAACTATACGGTGTTCAACTACGAAAGAGAAAGGGAACAAAGGTCCCCATTCTGGAACACATTTCCAGTCACCCAAACGAAGCGCTTCGCGTCTCCCGCGTACACCTCATACCCATCGTCACGAATGCAAACATCCCCATTAAGGAGTCCCCAAATATGGAGACCTCGCCCAGACTGTGAGACCTCAATGAAGCTACCCCTGTTCGCCCGAACGAGATTCTCGGCCAGGAAAGTCAGCGAGCCATCCTCACGGATGCAGTTGTCCAGGTCAATGACACCGATACCGTCGCCAAGGACGAAGCCGGTACCGGCACCGTAACGAGCCTCAGAGGCAGTAGAGAAGCTCGACCACATCTGAGGCTGAGTCCAGTGAGAAAGAGCTCCAGACGGACGCACAGGTCGCTTACTCTCATCGCAGCGAACCCACCTACGAGCATCGCGCATCTTCTGAGGAATAGGGGAGGACTCCTTCTTCCTCTTCCTATAAGCACGTGAACGACATGCATCCGAGCAGTACCTCGGAGTCCGGCCCCTACCGGGCTCGTAAGAGAACTGCTGGTCACAGCAGATGCACGACTTCTTCATGGTCTCGACCTTAGTCGTCTGCGTCACGATAAACAAGCAATGAACTGGGAAAACATTGGAAAGGTTAGCGACGCCCTGAACTGCGGTAATGCATTGAACGGTGTTCAATATATGCTTTGACCTGCGTAGACTCCGAAGGTTTTAACCCGTACAATCTTCCGGGCGCTAAGACGCTGGGGCGGCGTGTTTACCGAGGTCGGGGTGCCCCCCGGGGTGCCTCTTCGTGCCCTCTGTCTGGTTGGACTGTCGGGTGGGTGTTGCATCTCAGTGCGCGGCCTGCTATGCCCCCTCATTCGTCTCTGTCGAACGGGTGGGGGTATCAGTGGCCGCCGAGGGGGAGCGCTGTCTCGGCCCGGGGTGGGGGTCAGTGGAAGCGACGGGGGCGGCGCTGTGCGGAAGCCAGGGCAGTGAGCGGTCACGGGTCACACTGTCTCCGTGGGAGCGTGTGCGTGTGTCGTTCGTGTGCGTGGCACGGGAAGCGCGTGTGTGTCGGTGCGGTGTCGGTGTCCGCGTGCCGTTGTCTGTCCTCATGGGTGGCTAGTGAGCGCTGTGGGGCATCATGTAGTGAGTAGTGAGGTATCGGGGACAGTGAGGCAACGGGGTGCCGTATACGTCGCATGTGGGGCCGACTAGTGCGGTAGATACGGGGCACTAGTGCATACAGTGCGTGTGCGTACGTCTATGCGTGCGTGATGCAGGTGTGTGTGTGCATGCTGCCTGTGGCGAGCGGGTGAGCGTGCGTCATGTGCGTGTGTGTCATGCACTAGGCACGGCATGCAGTGCGTGTGCGCATGAGCGTGTGTGTCAGTGCGTGTGCATACGTCATACGTAGGTGCGCGTGGAAGAGGGGGACGGCGTACAGTACCCCCGTGTCTAGACGCATACATGCAGGTAGTAGCACGACAGCGTGTCGCAATCACCCCCACTATCCCCCTATCCATACTGACGATATGGCGTAACGTGCATATCCATGGTTAGATGAAGTCACCGCAAGGAACGGACACACCCACTAGGGAACACCGGGAACAGCGACACACAACTACAAACGTTGATTGAGAACTAAATAGTGAAGCTGAGATTGAACCGCAGAACGGTTAGCCGAAACAGCACGGGCGTAACACCGGAGGATGAACCGGGGGCACCGACTGAAATAGAGACCTAGCGGGGCTAGAAAAAGTAGTCAATCCCCACAGACTGAAACATGGGGGATAGATCCGGTAGTCCGATAACTACCGCCATTCATTCTGGCGAATGATGTTCGTGAATCTCCCCGGTTCCAATAACTGGAAGACAGGGGGAGGTTTACCCGCATGGTCTGCCAGACCGAAAAACTCACACTGCACACTAGGAGCACACCATGATCACCCTCGATACCCTCGCTGAACTGACCACATTCAAGATCGAACATGGCATGACAGAGACCCAGATTCATAACTGGCTTGCTGACCTGTGGAACCACGGTGAGGTGGACGCCGATTGGGATACGTTCGAGCTGTTCCTCACCCGCACGTACATGCGTATCAACATGCGCGATAACGTAGCTGCCTAATCATACTGACACTATGGCACCTAGTGCCGATGAGAGGAACCACAATGTCTTACAAGGTCTGCGACTCATGCGCGGTCGCACTGTCTAATGCCGATATGAGCCACATCGACAGCCCGGAGATGGAAGAAACTATGACTCGAAACATTGAGTCAATGGGCCGGGTGGCTCAAGTGGGTGTCATTCACGGCTACCTCGACTGTGAGGTATGCGAGCAACTGACTATCGACGGATATATCTACGAGAGGAACATCTAATGATTGAAGCAATCTGGCACTTGTTCATGTTCGGTGACTATCAGGCATGGATGCTTCCATATCTGGGGAATGAGGACAGTCGCCTTGTGGACTTAATTCTGTCACTGTCCGAATGGTATTTCACTCACTAAGTAAGGATCAATCATGTCGAATGTCATTGTCTGCAAACAGACGTACGAAAATATGTACACCGGTATGCGCACCATTGAACTACCCAATGACGGGTGGCAAGTGGTCAAAGCGTGGCTTGAGTACAACGGCAAGGGCACGGACGTTGTGCGCGGCTACCGGGTTAACGCTAGGGGAAGGGTCACATTCAAAACGGGCTGCGGCTATGCCACGTTTGATGCTGACTTGTTGGGTGGCAATGGGGACGGCAGCGCAGAACGTCAGTTTCTCGACGACACTGCACTCTATTTCAGGGTCAAGTAGGAGGGGCACTCAATGAGCGAACATATACCGCTACTGATTCCCCACGTAGCGCTCCCTAGGGGCACGTTGTTAGCCGTTCGGTAGTCAAGGGCGGGACGGTTAGGTACGGGGCTCTATGAGCCCTCCCAGTTCGATTCTGGGTGTCTCACGTTGGACACACTCACGTGTCCGCATTAACGGGAGGATGAACTATGCAGGGCGGAGATGTAGAGCGCGTGCGCTCGGGCTTGTTATCCGAGTTTGACGGGGTGGTGCACATTCATTGCTTGTTGCCGGAGTCTATGCCTAGCGCAGACACGGTAATCAAAGCAATCCACGAGCGGGTGCCACCGGCGACACCGAACATGCACGGGAGCGTTCCTGTGACATGGATTGAGCGCACTGCAAGGCTGTTGGACCTTGACGGTAGCAACCTCTATGAGCACCTGGAAGGGCTGTTTACGGGGTTCACGTACGCCTATGATGCTCACCAGTTTTTCCGGGACCATATGCCGTTGTGTGAAATGGCAGTAGCGGAACAAGTCGGGGTGGCAGCACTAGCGGAGCAGTGTGGATCAATCGGCGGAATGGTCGAAGAGGCAGCGCACTACGGAGCCGCGCGATTGTGGCAGACAACGTTACGTCACATCATCGACGATATGCGGTGGAGCCTGCAACGGGCGGCCAGTAAGTACGGGGCAAATATCTAGAAGTCACGGCCCAATGGGCGTAGGTGGGAATCGTATCCCACCGTGGCACGACGGGGGTTAGCGTTCGCTAGTCCCGAATGAACATCACTACATGAGGGGTAATCATGTCTAAGAACTACGCTTTTACGAACGTCCGTGCAGGCAAGGCTGACGTTGTCGACCCGTTGCAGTACATCACCAGGGGAGCTGTTGAGCGTATGCCATCCGGGAAGTGGAAAGCATATGCGGTGACTGAATGGAACGGAACTACCCCGTGGGGGACTACGTTAGTCGGTTCCCGGTTCAATACCCGTGCCGAAGCTGCGACTTTCGTCATTTGGTACGACTCTCACCGTAACTGTGGCTGTGAGTGGTCCGACGATGCGGGTAATGGCCGGGAACGGTATCAGGTGGCAGCATGAGCAGGTTTGAGCGGGTGCTGTATTCGCGCGGCGTGTTCTGCGTCGCGTTTGGAACTGTTCATTTGTTGATTTTCTCCGCACCGTTCGTGTGCGGGTAGTCACGGGTAGCGCTGAAATATGGCGCGACGGGTCAAGCCACCCCGTGACACTAGGCGCTACAACAGGTAGGGCCACGATGAAAGGATCAAGAATCATGGCTATGACTTCCAGCACTATCAAGACTTTCACGACTGTGCAGACCGGAGAGGTTGACGTGTACCGAGTTGTGCAGGACGGAACCGTGTATGTGACGGAGCAGAATGACAGGTGGGATGTGGACTTGGACACGGCGACAGATTTCTGCGGTGTGTCAAGACTTGAGCAAAAGGTGGGGGTATACGGCGACTATCATTGGGAGGTCACGCCACACTGTGAGCATTGCGACACGGGGAACGGTCAGCGGGTGGCCGAGTCTTTGGGCCGGGGCGACGAGCACGGGGAAGATTCGGACGCTGTTCTGTCGACACTTCAGCGCCGGGGCGTCCTCATGGCTGGGCTAGAGTCCGGACGGTATGACTATCACGCGGTACGTGATGTTTCGGCTGATACGGACATCATTCTGGTGGTTGAGGGTGAGGTGGGGGAGACTTTCGACCCCTACGGCATGGCTAAGGACGTTCTGGGCCGGTTCAGGGCGTGGAGTGTGGGCACGATTCCCCTTGACGATGTGGATGATTTGGACGATTTGCGCCCGTCGGATTGTGACGACGTTGTGGGCGGTTTTGTGTGGGAGAACGTGGATAGCCACGGGTATTCGTCCCCCACTGAAGCGGAACTGTTGGTTGCACTGTAGCACTGGTATTCGCCGGTGCTGGGACTTGAGAGAAAAGAGAAAATGATGCTTAACAGGACCATTGATATGAATTTGGCAATCGAGATAGCTCGGGATATGTTCTCGGGCGGCAGCACTTCGGACAATCCGGAGTACGCGCGGGGAGTGTATGAGTTCATCGTAAACTATGCAGGACTTGCAGACATGGATACGTATGACCGGGATGCATTGGAGGCCCTTATCTGGGGTCCAGTGCAGGGTGTACAGGTCGCGTAGGACTTCAGGACTTCAGAGAATAGAAGAGGTGGGGACAATGTACGCAATGCGTAATAAGTATGGTGTCAGCGTCAATGAGACGGCATTATGTGCGGTGTGTGTTCAGTTTTCAGAACACCGACGCGGCATGATGGAACTGTGGCGAGACGCAGACGACACGGGGCCTGGTGTTGACATGGATTTTTACCCGGTAGATAACCGGGATGCACGTTGCAACGGTCTTAGTTGCGACGAGTAAAGACTTTTCAGAACTTCAGAGAGGCTAAGAACAATGGACAAGATATTCAATGACCTAGTGGTAGACCTAGGACTTTCAGACGCGTTGGTCTACGCAATGGGTGCCGGTAATACCGAGTTGTTGCGCGTGGCTGAGTCGGCGCTAGGCATTGCAAGCTAGAACTTGAGGGAGGGGAAAGTGATGGGAACTGACATTTGGAAGGCTGAATTCCAAGACGATACCGAATTGTATCGAGATTTGATTCAGGACGAGGGCGAGGGTGAAGGATTTCTTGTAAGTGCCCTGCATCATTACTATGACACGAACACGGTAGTACGCAACCATGTATGGATCGATGACGACATGTTTAAGACCATGTGCAAGGCACGCGGGATAGAGGTCTAGGACTTGGCGTATTGGGTTGAGCAGATCACGCGTGACTATGTAGCGGAACCTGAGGATGACGGGCACCTCGGGGGGCTTGTCACCCACCATGGGGAGCCGTCGCTACAGGATGGCCCTACGGAGGGGTTTGTGTGGCATCTACACGCACCGGATGGCACGGAGTGCTACCGGGGTAGGACACTGGTGTTTGGGTGGCCTGAGGACTTGGAAGAGTTGCTTACGTCACCGCTAGATTTACATAGGGATGGTGACATACCTCTAGAGGTCCGATGGAGGGGTAGGCCTGCCTGGACTAGGAGCCTGTAGTATCTCTACTGAAGGTCAGACTTCTACATGGCAAGGTGCAGCTATGACATTTGGAAATGAGTTTTACGAGGGCGAGTCTCGGACGCCTGAAAGTTGGGCGCTCAAGATTTCAGAACTTGTGGAACGTGAGTATTCGCTACGTGAACAACTTCACGCGGCGACCGAGGAAACTAACCAGGCTATTTGGGATGCCTGTAGGGGCGATACGAATCCCCCGGAACTTCACCGTAGGGGCGTTCCATTGACAGAGAATGCGATACGTAGCCGTAAGAACAACTGGGATATAAAACTTGAGGAGAGAGGTAATTAGACTATGATGTTCGTTATTCGTGAGCTTGAGAGACGTGTGGAGTTTACGTGGATAGGTGGCGCTGTTGTGCTTGGCGTCTTGTTGTTAGCGATGTTCACGATGTAGTCAGGACTTCCGGCGATGATTGAACCCCCGTAGCGGGTGGCCTTAGTGGTCACTTGCTACGGGGGTTTTCTGCGTTCCAGGGCAGGTTAGCGAGGGTAGGCCTCACGGGGGAGGTACCGGCGTTTCTTCTTGTCTCGGAATGCTTTCTTACGCTCTACCTCGGACTTGATGCCGTGGCAGTGGGGGCAGGCTGACTGTAGCTCATCTATCGTCACATGACGTTTCCGGAGGTAGTCGGGCACGATGTGATCGACTTCTGTTGCTAGGACTTGGCACCCGACGTAGCGCAACTGGCACCTGTGGCCGTCGCGCTCTAGTCGCTGGTCCCTAAGTTTGTCCCACCCCGGTTGTCTGACTCTGTCAGGCCGGTATGACATTCGCGACCTCATTCGGGTCGTAGAGGCGACCGGTGGGAGTGTGCCATTCGTGGATGTCTCCGCTGTCTGCGAGGTCGTGCAGCGTGTGTGCGTCAAGACTTCGTCCGGTGCGTTTAAGTGCACGGATGCAGCGTTGCTCTGACAGGTAGAGCGGTTCCCCGGTCAGGACTTGGCCGGTGAGGTCGGTTAGGGCGGAGACTAGGGCTACGTGGAGGGTGCCGAGTAGTCGCGATGCTGTGGGGTTGAGTGCAACCATGGCGTTGACGCGCGGGGTGAGTAGTAGCGCTGTGGCCGCGTCTGCGGGGGCAGTACCTAAGGGGGGAGGGGTTACCTCCACTAGTCGCGCTACGGACCGTAGGGTGGTCAGTGCGTAGCGCTCTAGGTCGATCACGGTCTCATTGGAGGGGGATGCAGGGCCGAATCCTGCGGAAGCGCCGGAACTTCGGCGTTTCGTGTGCTTGACTTCTGCAAGTGTCGCGAGCCGGTCTCGCACGGATTCAAGTGTGCTCATCAGTCACCCGTACTTCCGTGGCCGCTGGCACCGCGCTCAGAGCTGCCGAGGTAGTCCACCTCAAGGGGTACGACTGGCACGATAGGGTGCACGACGAGCTGTGCGATACGGTCACCTTTTTCCAGGACTTGAGCGGATCGGTCTAGGTTGATTAGATTCACCAGGACTTCACCTCGGTAGCCGGAGTCAACGGTGCCGGGGGCGTTCACAATGGAGATACCCTTTTTGTGTGCGTTTCCGCTGCGGGGGTTGACGTACCCAACAGTGTTCGGCGGTAGGGCGATGCGGATACCGGTGTGTGTCAGGTGGCGCTCATTGGGTGCCAGGCGGACTGTCTCCGTCGAGTACAGGTCAATGCCTGCATCGTCGGGGTGGGCGCGCTCAAACGGGTAGCCTGAGTCATTCATGTAGGGCAGTAGCGTCAAATGTGTTCCTTCCAAGACTTTCGATGATTGTTGCTGTCTTCTTTTCTGCTAGATACTTGGACATGTCGCCGGGGATTAGCGTGTGCCCCAGGACTTCCCAGGACTTCCGGTCAACTAGGCGTGCCTGGTAGTCGCCGGACTTTCCGTCGATAACCGTAAGTTCCCATTTAGTGCCCTCGGGCGCGGGGTGGAGGTCCTGTAGTGAGGTGGTCATTCAGTGCTCCTATCCTGCAATATTTCTTTGCGGAGCTGCATCATAGCCTCGTGGCGTGCTTTTTCGAGGAGTTTACCGTCGCTGAGGAGATACGGGTGCCCCCGTCGAATTCGAATACGCACGCGGTCAAGCTCGTTTTGAAAGCGCCGCGTGTCGTTGGACTTGACCATCTGTTCGGTCAGGGGGATCGCGACACCAAACCGCTTCGTGGCGTCAATGCCCAGGACTTCGGGATACCAGACCTCGATAACGAGACGCTCCTGAGCTGGCTCATACGTGACCGAAGTGTCTAGGGATGGGTCCAGGATTTCGCGGATGTACCGGCTAGCAGTACGTGCGGGGTCAGCAAAGGGGCTGGGCGGATTCTCGTCGAGAACGAACGAATTACCTAGGGGGAATTCAGGGTTTTCGCCCGGGCTGTCAGGATTTTCGGTCATGAGAAATCACCTCCCCGAATCTTGAGACTTCGGTACTTAGCTTCTGCCTGTTCACGAAGCTGTGGCCACGAATCGTAAACACCCGCGTCGATAGATTTCCGGAGACCTTGTGCCGACTCCAGGGCTTCGCTCTCCCTACGCCGAAGACTTGCCGCGCGATTGCGGCGTTCCCTCCAGTTCTCTGCCCAATACATAAGGTGTACAGCCCCAACTCCGGCGACAATACCTAGGAGTCCGCCGACAATCTGAATCACATAACTCACGCCGCCACCTTCCGGGAGTTGTTGTAACTCACCCGTGCCGCTTCATTGCGTCCCCAAACTAGAAGAGCCTCATCGTTCAGGAGGATGGGGTAGGACTTCACAAGGTTGTCGATCATCTTGTCGAGCCAGACTCCGACTAATGCAGGACTTTCCAGGACTTCACGGGGGAGTCGGACACTCTGCCCGTAGCGCACCGTGTTCACGATATGAAACTCGATGAGCAGGACTTCGTCGATAAGGGTATCTTCCCACTCCCAACGGGAACGCCAGTCCTCCTCTTCCTTGAGGACCTTGCCGAGCTTTGCGTCGAGTAGGTTCAGGACTTCAACGGGGTCCATTTGACTTCCTCTCTTCCTCCGCTAGTGCGGTATGGATGATCCGGTTGGCGTGCCACTCAATTTCTTCAGGCCTCGTTATGAATAGCGCTGAAAACCCCTCGATCCTTTTCGGGAACCAGAACTTCCTCTTTTTCATCAGGACCCATGAGTAGAGGTTGTGTGGTTCGACTACCCAGTAGTAGCCCTCCGGAGGGGAGGGGAGTTTGTCGTAATCGCTCATTCTTCCTCCCCGTAAAGGTGGTCGTCGTAGGCGTCCACGAGCTGCCTTAGCCAGCTGTAGTCGTACCGGTCCAGGACTTCCGGAACTTCCTGATCCTTCAGCCATGCGGCAAAGTCAGCGACGTTCTCTACTCCGACTTCCCACTTGTCTCCCCAGTCCCACTCGTAGCCGTCGACCTTAAACGTCTCCCCGTTTTCCTGATTCTCGAAGACGAAGGTTTCATCGGTGGTCATTCCGGTGCTCATGCAAAGGTCGCATGTGCCGAAGGTTTCCTCGTGAGTATCGCGTTCAACATCGATGAGCTTGATTCGCATTACTCGACCTCCCGAATCTGAATCGCCACGACTTCGGAGGGGTTAATGAATGTCGGAATCTCGGTGTCGACCTCAACGAAACTCATTGCGGTAAGATTCCGCATGAACTCTCGTACCCCCTCTTCCAGCTCGGGAAGTGGGTTATCGACGGGACTGGCGAAGAATCTATCGTCATTGGTGGTAGTGATTACAAGTTGGTGCAATGTGTTCCTCTCTTGTTGGGTTGGCAGTGCGTCTCGCGACTAGTGCCAGGACTTTCATTCGCTTAGAGCAAGCTCTTCTGGAGTTGGAGTTCCACGTCTTCCCTAACTGACTCTGCCAACGCCTGGTCGCAAAGAAGTGCTGGATAGCTCAACCCGATTCTACTGACAGCGTATTCTCCAAGTGGCTCACCCTTATCCACCGGGTAAGTCATATTCAGACTGAATGCTCGCCCCTTGGGGTTGAAATACTTAGTCGGCGGCGTGAGTTCAACTCGGGCGATTCTACTACCAGAGTCGTCCGTAAGGATTGAGTAATGCACCTCCGGAAGGAGTGCGCTATCTAGGACCGACTCCAGCTCTAGAATTTCCTCGGTCACCTCTGTGGCGTACTTCATGTCTTCCTTCCTTCTAAAGAGCACAGGACTCGCAGTATCCTGCTGCGGTGCCTTCGACGGCAGTGCCTTCCATAGCGGCCTGCTGGATGCGGATGTAGTACAGAGTCTTGATCCCCTTGCGGAATGCGTAGATTCGCGCACGGTCAAGGTCGCGGGTGTTCGCCTTGTCGGTGAAGAACAGGGTGAGTGACTGGCCCTGATCCACCCAGTGCTGCGAGACGGCGTAGGTGTCGATGATCTTCTCGTAGCCGATGGTGCTGGCCGACTGGAAGAGTCCAGCGTTCTCGTTCGTGAGGTGCGGTGCCGGGTAGTAGACGCGCCCGAGCTTGCCTTCCTTGCGAATTTCCACTCCGGATGCGACCGGGTGGATGGAGGACGTGCTGTGATTGATGTAGGAGATACTGCCGGTCGGGGGGATCGCCTGGAGATAGGCGTTCGCCATACCAAACTGGGACACCATGACTTCCAGGTCATGCCAGTCCTGTCGGGTCGGAGCATGGAGTTCGGTGCCCGGAATGCCCAGGTCGTCGAGACAGTAAGGGTCGTCCTTGTGCATCTCGTCAAACCAGGCCCCAGGCACACGGCGGAACCACTCACCGGTCTGGTACTCCGACCCCTGGAAGAACCGGTGCTCACCGTACTTCTCTGCGATTCGGGCGCTGGCGATCATCGTCCCCAGCGTGACGAGGGGCATGTAGCGTCCCCAGAGGTGGAGTGCCTCAGGACTTCCATACTCGATGCCGCGTGCCGCGAGGGCACCGTGAAGGTTCATCTGCCCGAGGCCGATGGAGTGCGAGTCGTCGTTACCGCGTCTGACTGAGGGCACCGAGTCGATAGAGGTGGAACGGGAGACCTGATCCAGCGCCTTCGTCGCCACAATGACTGTGTCGATGAACTCCTGCTGCGAGAGTTCCAGCATCTTATGGACGTTCAGCGAGCCGAGGTTGCACGAGATGTCATGACCGGTCTCGGCGTACGACAGATCATCGTTGAACTCGCTCGGGGTCTGGAGCTGGAGAATTTCGGAGCACAAATTCGACATCTGAACCCGCGAGACGTGCTTCATCGGGTGCGCGGCGTTCGCGGTGTCCTCGAACAAAACGTATGGATATCCACTCTCAAATTGCAGCTCCGAGAGGGTCTGGAAGAACTTGCGGGCGTTGACCTTCGTCTTCGTGATCCGTTCATCTTCGACCCAGGCGTCGTACCGTTCCGTGACTGAGCATTCAGAGAAGGGCTTGCCTTCAACCTTCTGAACGTCGTAGGGACTGAAGAGGTACATGTCGGCGTTACGCTTGGCGAGCTCGAATGTGACATCGGGGATCACGACACCGATGGACAGCGTCTTGATCCGGATCGCCTCATCGGCGTTCTCTCGCTTGGTGTCCAGGACTCGCATGATGTCCGGGTGGTGAGCGGAGACGTAGACAGCACCAGCGCCCTGACGCTGGCCAAGCTGGTTCGCATACTTGAAGCTGTCTTCCAGCACCTTCATCACGGGGACGAGGCCAGACGCGGCGTTGGGGATTGCCTTGATTGGTGCTCCCAATTCCCGGACGTTTGAGAGTAGGATTCCGACCCCGCCGCCCCGCTTTGAGAGCTGGAGGGCAGAGTTTACGGTCCGCCCGATGCTTTCCATGTTGTCCTCGGTACGGAGAAGGAAACAGGAGACGCGCTCGCCACCCTGTGCTCTACCGGCGTTCAGGAACGT
>JAXCMH010138425.1:329473-343446 GCA_034783755.1 Circaetus cinereus
CTCACACATTTTGCAACATACAGAACCCCCATCCACCACTGATCAGCAAACAATCAGGCAAAGAAACAGCAAGGCCATTGTACTCAGAAAAACATCCTGCATCAATCCCTCCTTTTCTTTTGAGGACTTGTAGCTTACCTGCCACAGTCCTCAATATATATATATATATATATACACTAAAACTCATATTCATATAATTTATAGTCCACCCCTTTCAAGGGTTTAAGTAAAATATTTTCCTGTTTCTACTTGATGTCTAATCTCGTTTCTTTTCCAGTTACTATATGTTTCAGCTGAACTCCGATAACACCAAAGAAAACATTTGAGAAATATACAAACAAATATCACTAGAATCATTAAAGTAATTAATCCGACAAATAATTGGTTTAACCTTCCTAAATTGGGAAGCCAAGAAGTCAATTTATTCCAAATTTCCCTGAATCTCCAAGATGTATTGTCCATAGTCACTCTACGTATCTGTTGGGTTTGTTTCCAAATTTCATTCAGATCTGCAGCAATCTTTCCTGATTGATCTACACAAACACAACAGCTGGTATTTATGACCGTACAGACCCCTCCCTGAGAGGCTAAAAGTATATCCAGTGCCATCCTATTTTGAAGAACCATTTTCGATAAACTAGAGATTTTGAGTTTTAAAGCTCGAATGGCATTTACAGTGTAGTTTTCCATTTGCTCAATCACTGCCAAAATATTCACTAATGTCTTTTCTAACTCACTGACTCCTAACCAAGGTAGAAACCATCGGACGAAGCTATGAAATCCTGTAGGACGGTCAGCAATAGCATTAGGTGCTCTCCTGAGCCATCTCAAAAACGTCCTTACCCATCCATTCTGGTTTCCCAAACTCCTGATTACTGTAATATTAGGGATTATTACTCCCAAAGTGCATGTTCCCGACCAGTTGGGAGGCAGGGCCTTTCGAGCCTTTTTCCCACATAGCCAGTACCATCTATTTCCCTTAGGAACATTCTAATATCCAGGCAGTGAATTTCGTCCTTGCATCTGTATAGCTCAATCACAATAAGGGTAGTGACCCACGGCATTGTTGTCAATTCTAAGGGGTTTGTCGTTAGACATTTAACTTCAGAAACATTTGGATCATACACATCCCATACTTGGAGATCAGTTCCGTTTTCCTGGGTAAATTTTGGTCTTATTCACAAATTATTCCAGGATGTGTTGAAGGGGATCGGTATTCCCACTAAATTTGCACCCTTTTCTGTGTGCCCAGGGAGTTGGGAACAAGCCCAGCAATCTGATTGGTTAATGGTTTTCATTACTCCTCCAATTAGTTTCAAGTGTAGGTTCATATCCCAAATACTTAGACTGCCTGTGAACATCGAACTGAAACAAATAAAAACATATAACCACCACATTTTACCTTTAACTCTTAACTCATTTCAACCTCAGTGGTGTTTCTTGTTCCACTTTCCATTGAGGAGCTGCCTTCTTAATTCTTGAATAATGAATCCAAGGGTCCTTTCCGTTCAATTTTACTGCCGTGTATGTGGTTAATAAAATTTGATATGGTCCTCTCCACTTCTCCTGTAGTGGCTCCGACGTCCAAGATTTGAGGTAGACCCAATCTCCAGGTTGAAATGGGTGAGCTGGCGAATCAAGATTCAAAGACTTATTCATCACCACATACTTATTTAGTTCTTGCAATACTTTTCCCAAGGCGATTAAATAATGAATTACATCACTTTCACCTTGTATTCTCATTTCTCCTGGCAATCCAGGAGTCTGATATGGTCTTCCATATAACAGTTCATAAGGGCTCAAACGCTGCCTACCTCTGGGCTGTACTCTAATTCTCAATAAGGCCAAAGACAGAGTCTGTATCCAATCCATAGAAGTTTCTTGACACAGTTTACTTATTTGTGTCTTAAGGGTATAGTTCGTTCTTTCAACTTTTCTACTAGCTTGTGGCCTGTATGGAGTATGTAAGTCCCAAGTTATATTCAATATTTTAGATAGCTCTGTAACTATCTTTGCCACAAGATGGGGACCTCTGTCTGATGACATTCCTATAGGTATTCCAAACCTGGGAATTATTTCTTTTAACAAAACCTTGACAACTTCTCGGGCTTTACTGGTACGGCAGGGAAAAGCTTCTGGCCATCTGGTATACGTATCTACTAAAACCAACAGATATTTCATCCCTCTTTTTCTACGTAGTTCAGTAAAATCAACTTGCCAATACTCACCAGGTGTTTTACCTCCCGTTATTTTTCCAAAATGTATCTTGTTTTGCATTTTTGGATTATTCCTACAACACACTTCACACCTCTCAGTCACAGATCCTATACTTTCCACCGTATTTCTACTAATAATTGATTTCTGCAAATGTTTTAACAAGTTTTCGGTTCCCCAATGTACAGAATAGTGTTCTTTCCTTACTATCTCATTTATGAGAGTGTAAGGAATTACTACTAGGCCTAAGGGTGTTACTGCCTATCCATCCTCTCGTTTTTCTGCCTTCAAGTTTTCAATCAATTTCAAATCTTGTTTGTCATACACTGGTTTTTCTGGTAACTAATCTGTATGTTTTCCCATCTGCCTTTTTCACTGGCAGAATTGAAGTATTATACTTAGACTCACATTCTCTCAGTAACCCATATTTCAGAAATTTTTGTATTAATGGTAATAACCCCAACTTAGCCTCAACTTTTATAGGGTATTGCTTCAGTCTTACCGGTGTCGATTCTGGTTTTAGATCTATTCTCACAGGTTCAGCTCTTTTAGATCTCCCGGGTATTTCTCCAGCCCAAACAAAGGGAATTACCACCTCCTCCACTTCTTTAGGGATATCTTCGCTTCCTTGTCTGTCTTCCTGTAACAGAAACACTGAAGCCTGGATATATTTAGATTCCGGTATTAAAACTTCTACTTCCCCTTCTTTGAATTTTATTTCTGCTTCTAATTTTTCTAATAAATCCCAACCTATCAGGGGTTTCGGTGCACCTGGTAAGTAAAGAAACTCACGAATGACCCATTGCTTCCCAATTTTAAATTTTAAGGGTTTAAAGAATGGCCTTTGTTCTGCTTTTCCTGTCGCACCAGTAACTTTCACCACGTCAGTTCCTAATTCATGTTTTTTAGTGTTTAAAACCGAATATGTTGTCCCTGTATCTATTAAACATTCTACTTCCTCATTCCCCAGCTTAATTATAACCAGAGGCTCTGCTGGGGAAGAGTGCTCCGGTCTTCTTCAGCCTTCCTCCTCTAAGGGTACTATCGGTACCCCCCTTTCTTTTGTTTCTAATAAAGCTGGGCACTCTCTCTTCCAATGTCTGCCTTTCTTACAATATGCACGCTGATTCTGCCCGACAGTTGGATTCGACAGTCCGCGTCCTCTACCCTTTCCACATACACTCCCTCTCATAGAGTTCCTCTAGAAATCCCCCTCATTCCCTTTTGATATACCTGTATATTCTCAAGGACTGCTATTAACTTTGCATTTCCTCCCTCTCTCTGTTGATCTCTATTTCTATATACCATCCAAGCAATATCCAACATTCTCCCAATATCCCTAGCTTCTGCCCCCTGCAATTTTTGCAGTTTCCTTCAAATATCATCAGATGATTGCCTGATAAATAGGGTGGCTAACTGGCCTTTCCCTTCCTTGGATTTGATATCTAAAGTAGGATATTTCCCAGCTGCTTCTTTTAATCTGTTTAGAAAATCAGTTGGTGACTCCCTTTTGTCCTGTTTAATTTCGTACAATTTAGACCAGTTTATAGCCCTCGCAGTCGCATTTTGAATTCCGAATAATACCAGTCTCTGATATTGGGCTATCATCTCTTTGTTATCCCGGTCATTGGGATCCCAATTAGGATCCACAGAGGGAAAACGATCTTCCATTTGCCCTCGTAAAGTTCCTGAAGCTATCTGTGTTTGGAGATGCGTTCTTACAGCTCTCCGTATCCTGTCTCTCTCCGTACTATCAAACACCACTTGTAAAATAGCTTCGATATCCTGCCAATCCGGATTCTGAGTTCTAATCATCATTTCAAAAGCACTTGCCACCTTCTCTGGATCATCCCGATAACTTCCTGCAGCAACTTTCCAATTATTTAAATCTGATATTGAAAAACCTTTACTGTAATTGCTCCATCATTTCTCACAGCCTGTCGCAGCAGAGCCTGCAAGGCTGTCTGTCTACTTCTCGTTCGACCAGCGGCCGGAGTCTGCCCTGTTCCCTCAACCACACAATCACCCTTTCCCTCTTCAAACCTTTCCTCCTGACCTTCCATCTCCTCCTGTCTTAAAGTCCTTAACCCTGGTGTCGCCAGCATTTCTAAATTTTCCTCCTGACCTTCTGAGTTAATTTTAAACACCTCTGTCCAATGCTACAGGCTGAACAACATCTTTTCAAAGTTTTCCCATTACGCCTATTCTGGTCCTTTCCCAATGCCAACACAAAAGCATGAGAAGGAGCTAAATTAATTCCACACTCCTTTTGCCACTCAGGGTGCTGATGCAACGTGAAAAACATATCTGCATACATCACTTCATCCCATTTCTTTTCCCTTCTCAGAAACAACATCAATTGTAACAATGTATTATAATTCAATGTTTCATTTACTGGCCATTTTTCCCCGCTTTCCAATTGATAAAGAGGTCACCATTGGTTACAATACTTCACCAAATTAGATTTTTTAACCGATCCTCCCGGGGATCCAGCAATTTGTTTCCAATGTTGTAAAATACACCCTAAAGGTGATTTCTTTATTACTCCACCAGTGGAGCTTCCAGCCCCCATTGTATACAAACTTAATTACACTATTTACACTCTACACAGAATACTGACCTTTTTACAACAACTTCATATAACTATAAATAAAATCACTACTAAAACAATCAAGCATATATACACAATAGCAGTGACATTCATTAGTCCAAGAAATAGGTACCTATAAAGGATTCATATCCTTTTCATATCCAATCAGGGAGACTTACCCCTTTTCCATAGGGTCCTTTCCCCACGTCTATCTTGCACGGTCAAAAGCCTGTGACTTACAGATAGATACCAATACCAAAACCCCAAAAAGAATGCCTTACTCACAAAGTGTAGTTCTTGCGTCGAGCTCTTCAGTCCAGGGATCAAGGTCCCTCCCGAGAAATCCCAGTGCCGGCTGAGGTTCCCGTGATCCCAGGATCTGTCAAGGTTCAGAAGCAGAGTCCCATCTGGGTCGCCAAAACTGATACCGAAAAAGCCGGTCGAAGAAACTCTCTAAGACTCGATTTTGGAGTTTTAGAAAGCAGGCATTCTTCATTGCAGCGCTGGGTGCACGGGGGATCGCTCCACCTATCGTGCACACCCGTCAGGCCTAATTGTGCGGGTTAAGTACATGTTCTACATACATATTCACTAGATTTCCGAGAAATGTTCTACATATTCAGTAGTTCTCCGGGAAACTATTAGCATATGCAAATGTCCTTTACGCAGGCGCATTGAAGGTCTCTGGTGGTCTTCCATAGTCTTCCTCACTTGTCCGCTACTTGACCCTTCTCGGATGATTCTGCGCAGTGTGATCTTCTGCATGTTTGATACATCTTATCCTAAAGAATGCTCGTTAGTGCTTCTATTATCTATGCTTAGATTATATATGGATGCTTCTAAGCTAAGTAAGTTACCTAAAAGGGCCAAAAGTCCTTATCTTCTTCAGAAACTGCAAGGCCATCCAAAAGTAATTTCTCACACATTTTGCAACATACAGAACCCCCATCCACCACTGATCAGCAAACAATCAGGCAAAGAAACAGCAAGGCCACTGTACTCAGAAAAACATCCTGCATCAGTGCTAGGGGCTGAGGTTGAAGCAGTTGAAAAGGTTCTTGAGGGCTGGAGCAAAGTTGTGTTCTCAAAAGAAAGGAGACAAAAAGAATGAGGATCACAGAGCAAATAAACCACAGTGGAAGATGCTGGGGGAAAGGAAAAAAAAAACCAAAAAACCACCCACAACAACAAAAAAACCCCAACCAACAATCTTTTTAAGTAACAGCAGTACATGCAAAAGATAGGCATTATCTATACACCAAGCAAGCAACTAAGCTGCGTGCTTGTGATTTTCAAGTATTCAGAGAAAATTATTACAAGTTCAATTCAAACCACTATATCATCACAAAATTATAACACAGTAACTCAAATCTCACTCCACTGCATTATTTCTTGCCCTTTGCTTGTACACTCCTTTAAGCTAGTACTTGTTCTGCGAAATAAACTCCTACATCCTTCCAAAAGACAGCATTTGTTCTCAAAAGACAGGGCACTGCTATCGTGATTTCCTCAATGCACTTGTGCAATTTAAAAGATTAAAACTGTAGTGCCCCACAGCAGAGTCAATGTGGTAAACTCAAACACAGACCAGATGTAGGACAGGAGCACAGGAGGACAAAGGAGTTCCCGGTTTGAATCCAGCACAATACAGTGCCTTAGCTGTAAGCCGATCACACCTGCAAAACAGTGTCGTCAACACACAGAAGCCAAAACAACTCTGACAACAGAAAAGAAGGACAGTTGGACAAGTGTGAATTTTTAAGTTGCATGTTCAGTAGGGATGGAGCATGACAAACCAAACTACAGGCATAAAGAAAAGCAGTGACCTATCTGCACACCCCAACTGGGATCGTACAGAAGTACCCCAGCACAGAACAAGGCAGCGTCTCTGACATTTGTTTGTGCAACTCTCATCCAGAGCACTGTGTTCACTACCATTTGCCTTGTTCTCTCAAATGCATTAAATACACAGGTGACAAAACACCACATGGTAAACTCTAAAGCCATCTGTCACGAGGCATGTTTCATGACATGTATCACTCCATCACCTGCATTTTGCCAGCTAACCTTTCCAGTGGAGACTGCTAACAGTGCACATTTTGAAGCAGTCTCAGCCACTCCCAAAGATTTTTTTTTTTTTTAAATACATTCATTACAAGAAATTCTTTCTGTATTTCATCCCCCCTTGCTGGCATGAAAGTTTCCTCTGCAGTTGCGTGACTGGCCAGTCTCTGTAATAGCTATTCCTGATCCAGTACAACTCACAAGTGGAAAAGACTTTTTTTTTTTAACCAGGAGAGAGAGGGCTGGCAGTCCTTCTTCCCCGAGATAAGGCTCCTTTCGGTTCTTCCTGTACTGGGACACAATGAACAGTAAGAGAGGGTCTTATAGTCAGTTTATCTGATGATTACGCCAAACAGCTGTTGAAATGCAAATAGGACTTACTGCATGTGATGTGCTTGAAGGCAACCCTGAGGAAGGGGAGGGGCTGCTCTGATGACTGGAAAGGGAGCTAGAAAGAAATTGCAAAGAAATAATGAAATTAATTTTTCCTAAAATTATTTCAAATATATATATGTATGGATATATACACACACCCCTATATAAACACATATGTACATATACACAAACACAGAGTAGGTAGTAGGATATTAGTTAAAGAATAAAAACTGTAGGATCTTAAAGGAAAAAATGCCTGGAGGGGTGTGTATATATACTCACACACATACACACAGATATATACACACACCCTTACAGACAATTTTTTCTTTAACTAATATCCTACTACCTTTTAAGGAAAAAAACCTGAAGTACAGAGATAACTCTTACTAACAAGAAACGTCTACAACACCATTCATTTGTATTTATCAATTTACTCTCGTTTTAGAAAAACAAGAGTTGCTTCAAGAATTCCACAGCAATGACTCCAAGATGCATAAAGTCCAAAACCAGAAGGCAGCTCACACCACACCCGCTTTCTGTTTCTCAGTCTGTCCCTGAGCGAGTGCTGCTGCCTGCCCCGGGGCACTGGCATTCATTAGCTGAGGCAGTGCCTTGCTTTGACTCACTATGCTGTTTCATGCATTTTAACCTCCGTAACATTAGTTCAACCAATTAGAACTGCAGGGTATTTGCCCCAGAACTCGGCCAAAGGCCCCCACACGCTCTCAAAAGACAGGGCTCAAAAAAACCCCAACAACCCAGAAAACGAAGAGCATGTGTGAAAGCCCCAAAATTAGCCAGACCCAGACCCGGACCCGGACCACAGAATCCGGCAATTTAATCAAACCCAGCTCATACCACTACACTCCACCAACAGCCATTTCCTCTTGGAAAAGATGAATCAGAACTATCAGTTCAGTTTTATACACACACTGTAGAACAGGAAAACAAAGAATCCCCTGCCAAAAAACATCGGCAGGTCACTGCACCCACAGGCTGCTTCTAAGACCCACAGTCCCTGTTCCAGCCCCGCCACCTTTCCCTTTCTCTGCCAGTCTGGACTGACTCCTACGCTCTTTGGCTGGGTCCTTCAGCCCAGCCGGCAACAAAGCACCAGGAGGCCCCTCGCGCACTCCTCCCCGCCACCGGGATGGGGAGCAGAAAAGAGAAGGAAAAGCTCCTGGGTCGACACAAGGACAGGGAAGGATCACTCGCCAGTTACGGTCACGGGCAAAAACCAAAATCACCTTGGGGAAGTCTGCAGCAGAGTCTGCCAAGTGGGATGGGAGAGAAACCCCTGTGCAGACAGCAAGGCCGGTGAGGAAGGAGGGGGAGGAGGTGCGCCAGAGAAGGGGATGCCCCTGCAGCCTGTGGTGAGACGGCAGGCTGTCCCCCCCCAGCCCATGGAGGTCAGCGGGGGAGTAGATGCCCACCTGCAGCCCATGGAGGAGCCCACGCCAGAGGAGGGGGATGCCCCCGAAGGCGGCCGTGACTCCATGGGAAAGCCTGCGCTGGAGCAGTCTGTGCCTGAAGGACTGCAGCCCATGGGAAGGACCCCACGCCAGAGCAGGGGAAGAGTGAGGAGTCCTCCCCCTGAGGAGGAAGGAGTGGCAGAGCCAAGGTGGGATGAGAAGACCCCAACCCCATTCCCCATCCCCCTGCGCCGCTGGGGGGGAGAAGGTGGAGAAATCGGGAGCGGAGTTGAGCTGGGAAGGAGGAAGGGGTGGGGGGAAGGTGTTCTAAGGTTTGGGTTTACTTCTCATTATCCTTATTTTGATTTGATTGGTAGTAAATTAAATTGATTTGGGTTTTTTTGCACAAGTTCAGTCTGGTTTTTGCCTGTGACCATAACCGGTGAGTGATCCTTCCCTGTCCTTGTCTCAACCCATGAGGTTTTCCTTCTCTGAGCGAGCAGCCACCTGGTCCTTTGCTGCTGGCTGGGCTGAAACCAGGAGACAGGGACACCGGGGAGGGAATCTGTTCCATCCCCAAATGGAGGGGGAAATGCATCTCTGCCATCTCCAGATTTCTGTCTGCTGAAAGGAGGGAGGAGGGATGGGGGAGACTGCAGCACGGCAAGCAACTCCGAGGCAGCTCTTTCCCTTCACAGCTGGCAGAGCCCTGGTCAGCCGCGCCGAGCCGCGGCAGACCCCCGCCCACCAGCCCCGGGCAGGTGCCCCGCGCTCTCATCACCCGGCTCTGGCTCCAGGGAGCCCCCGCCGTCGGCTCCGACACGGCGCGGCACCCCTCCATGCCTCCGACACAGACCCCGCCGGCCCCGTGCCCCCACCCCAGGCACCACCGCCCTCCTCGGGGCTTTCTCCAGGACCTGATGGTCAATTGCTCGGTCCCCGCTCACCTTCTCCCTTGGGGCAGCCGCAGCCTGGCCACCGCTTGCGCTCCTCCCTTGGCTACCACCAGCCCCGCCACGGCCACCCGGGGCAGAGCAGCACCAGCCCCTCCACCGGCAGCCCCCCCTTTACAGGGAGGGGACGTCCCCATCAGCCTCACTGCCCGCACCTGGGGCTCCTCCAGCCCCGGCCCGCAGCTGGAGCCCAGCAGGAACAGGGGGGGCATCGCCCGGCCCCCACAGCACATCGCCTCCTCCCCTGGGCTCCCCCACAGCCCTCCCCCGCTGCAAAGGGACTGCAAACGCAGCCGGGACCGCGCGACAAATCTTCTGGGCAGGGACCTACAGGCAGGCCACGAGCTGCTGCTGTAAGGCAACAGAACTGAAAAACCTCCACTGAAGAGGAAAGCAGCTTACCAATTCTGCAATTAATTCCTGAGCTTTTCTTACTGAGCCTGCCATACCACCTCCTAGCATGTTCTGCTAACCTCCCAAACACCGGCTGGAGCACCAAACCGCTCTCAAGCGGAAGCACGGAAATCCAACCATAGGTTGTCCCATAGGCATGCAATGGTGAGCATCCTGTGTCTCCTCCGTCTACACGCCCGAGGATGGGAAGCCGCAAGTGCTCTTCACTTACCCAAGCCTCTTCACTTACCCAAGCTTTAGGCTCTCTACTGCATTCGGGGAAACACAAGCCTGAGAAGGATCTGCTCCGTACCTAATCACCACTGAAACACTGAATCAAAAGGGAGCCGAGGAGAACGGAAGACGCAGCAGGTCTGCCAAGCAAAGAAACTGAGGAAGTTTCTCCATGCACAGAAGCACAGCTGGAGACATAACTCCTGCTGGCACACGGATTGAACTTCATCCATTTGGGTCCCTTTGGGAATACCAAGCACCCGGATTGTTCTGGAGGATGCAGCATTTTACAAAGGGGACCCTCGGAAAGAATCGGAGAAGGGCAGCTTTATTCCCTGGGAAAGTGCCCTGACACACACCTGCTTCCCAGATAGCGTAGGACAATTAAAATATAGTAACTCACTAGTAAGCGGGGGCTAATTTCTGGCCCATCATGATTCTAACAACAGCCAACAAATCCCTCCACTAGCTTTGTTCAGACTGTATTTATGACAGTTCTTTTGCTCTACACTTTGGGGGGAAGCAGATTACACAGCTGGCCTCTTTGATGTGGAGGGCCGGGTTTCAAAAGAATACTACAAGCCCAAAAGAGCACAGCATAGTACAGCTTATACATAAAGTAAATATTACATCACAAGCCATACTGCATCATTCTACCAGAGAAAATGGTCTTTATGTAGGTGCATGGGAAGTGGGCTTTTTGCTCAAAAAAAAAAAAAGAAAAAAAAAAAAGAAAAAAAAAAGAAGAAAAAAAGAAAATCCTGATTTAAAAAGTTCATATACTAAAACAGTCACACGACATCCTTTTTGATTCGCCTCTAAATCCACACGTAGATTTTATTCCTTCACTGGCATCTGAAATCATACTGCTTGAGGCACTTTTCATGTAAAACCAAGAAAGCTCAACTCAGGAGGCAAAGACCCTTCTTAATGGAACTGAGTATCTGGGACTACAATACACCTTCCCCCTCATTTAACCATAACAGCATAGTAAACAGTTTTTAAATTCCAAGCGGAGAGATTCCAACTTTGAAGACTACAAGACATTCTCCTTTTAGCACAAAATAATCACTTTCTTTTCACTTCTCTGCCAGCCTTACCCTCACGTTTCTTGTTTTTCATGCTGCAGCACAGGAAGCCCAGCTGCACAAAGACTTCCACTGCTCACACCAGTGTGCAAAGCATTGAGGAACCTTGGCTCAGTCTTGGCAGTACAGGAGCAATCCATCTCAAGTGCACTACACACTTGGCATTTGGGGGTATCACAGAGAGAGAGTTAATTATTGCCTTTCCTCCCAGTAACAACAGCAACAGAAAAAAGAAACCCTCCGCGCTTCCACGTCTCTTCTTTGCAGGCTAGAGATTTACGGCAGCGACTACCTATTTTACCCAACCTACAAGGCAACTTTTGAACGATTTTCAAAGCTGGCCCAAAAAACACATCATAAATAATCATCAGTGTAAAGAAAGACCAGAGGTCCGTGCACTACTAGAGATATGCAGGAACACTTATTTACTAGAATCCTTCGTAAAAACAAAACGTTTGTGGTGGCATCTGAACTACAAATTTCTTTTTAGGCAGAAAGACCTAGTGAATGGGAATATCCTGCAACACTTTGATTGCTCGTTAGCACTTGCATGGTTTCATGACTAGGCTAATTATTTTATGAATATGTACGTATAACTTGCATATAAATTGTGTAACTGACTTGACGCGGAGCGCATATTAGGAGGAGCAAATTATCAGGTATTTATCTTGCTGTTGGTGCCAAGGCCACAGTTGTGCGAGGCATTACACAAGCAGATGAAATCCTTGCCCAAAAGAGTTTGCAAACCACCTGTGTGTTAACACAGTCACTGCATTTCAAGCCTTCCACCTGTGACAACATCCTCTCAGGCAGCACACTTGCCTGCTCTGATCAAACACTCACTCAGCAGAGGTAATACTGAACTGATATAAAAACTGGGCCCAACCTCTACATTCATGGCTGGGATACAAGACTCCTATCACAGAGCTCACTCTTCAGTCCCACCCGAGGTATGTACCTTAAATTGCATTTCCCACTGGTCAAATACTCCTCCTCAGAGCTCTCTTGAAACTGAGGGCTCGCTGTAAGGGAGAGAAGAGAGTTCCTTACCTCTTGTGCAGTCAGGGCATGTTCCCCTGCTAAAAGCAGCATACTCAGGCCTCCCATTTGTGTCGGATCTGTTAAAGGAGTAAAACCAAGCCTAAGGAAAATTTTAGGTTCTTATGCAGAGGTTTAACTAGAATCTTGGCAACTTTATTTGGGACATGAAAGGTATTTGCACTACAGTACCATGTGCAGTAAAGGATAACGGGTCTTGCTGTTTGATTCCAACACTGCATCCTCCAGCAAAAAGAGGCTGCTCTGTTTGAGGAACGTGGATGGAAATTTCACCTGCCATCCCAATGTTACGCTGTGGCATTTTGTCACTTCTTGTCACTTTCCTCGGGCTTGGTACATCTTTTGCAGAGACTGAATCAAAGGCCCATAGCTTTTTCCTGTTTGTAACGATGGCTGTCTGGGTTTTTACAGGTCAGTTTGTTGTGGGGCACCACTTGTACCCTGGATTTGCCTTCATAAATGCATCCTTGTACTAGAAAAGAAAAGGAAAATTGCCAGTCATGACATTAGCCTATCCACAAGGCAATAGAGTGCACTGCTTGTAAGAGGATTTAACACAGTAAGTAATCCTTAAATATCTTGATTTTTTGAACAGTTTAGTCACGTGCTTAGAGTCTGACCACCAACACAATCCAACAAGAAGAACTGTTAAGATAAGTAGAGCTGCATTTAAAAGAGCGGGGTTTCTCTTTCCTCTCCTGAGGGTTTATCACCCAGAGCAGGCTGAAGTTCTGATCCTGCATACTGCTCCCCAGTGCTTGTATGCTCACTCTGGGAAAGAAAGACAGCTGTTCCAATTCTTTTGCAGGTACAATCTTTGTCTACTTTCTAGTTTGAATGAAATGAAAACAGGTGTTTAGCTATAAATGCAACATGATCCTCCTTACCTTGCACTCCTTCTTCTCTAATAGATCTGTATCTTAGAATATTTGAGTATATTCTTTCCCAAACCAGGCACTGAAAATAAACCACTACCAGTATCACCTCACTTTCAGTAACTTCTGACACATCATCCCAGTGGTCCTCCCAAAATGTACCAGGCTGCATAAAATGAACTGGCACCATTTAAAACTGTCTTTGGCCTGGAGCACATGGCACACATCTCAGTTGTTTGCTATATTCTTGCTATGAGGCAGCAAAACGAACAAAGCCAGGCTACACATAGGGGGGTAGTGGGAAAAGGTCTGGATCCCGCACAGTTTGGGCGGTAGGGGGAAGGATGGGGACCTATTTTATTCTCAAAATGCAACAGTGATGTTTTCTACATACCTTGCTGACCAGACCAAAGCAAGATTTTTGAACATTAACAGCAATAAAAAGAGCACATTTCAGTATTTTAAATGTGTTGCTGTGCGAGGTGGAGAACGGACGAATCAGAGGAACATGCCGCATTGTCCTGGTTTCAGCTGGGATAGAGTTAATTGTCTTCCTAGTAGCTGGTACGGTGCTATGTTTTGAGTTCAGTATGTGAAGAATGTTGATAACACACTGATGTTTTCAGTTGTTGCTACGTAGTGTTTAGACTAATGTCAAGGATTTTTCAGCTTCTCATGCCCAGCCAGCGAGAAAGCTGGAGGGGCACAAGAAG
>JAXCMH010138450.1:72924-98389 GCA_034783755.1 Circaetus cinereus
GGCCGGAGGGTGCGCCGCTCCGGGGGCGGATAATGCCGTTCCGATGTGCTGAGCAGGGCAGCTCGAAGATCAAACCGGTCGCGGCTGCAGGGAAGGGGAAGCTACTCCCCAAACGACCCCCAAGCCCACCGGCCCGTTTCCCGAAGGCTCACAAACCGCTCGTGACACCTAATGAGCCTCGTGAGTTCGAGTGCCCGCCCGCGGGAGGGGCAAGGATGATAAAGGGGCACAAACCGAAGCCCCACCTGCACTCGCCCACCGGAGCCGGACCCCTCGGCTGACTGCTCCCAGGACCGGTGACCTCTTTCGCTTTTCCTTTTTCTCTGCCTGTCCCGTTCTCTCTTCCCTTTTCCACAATCCCTGCCCCTCATCCCGTGAAGGCGTAAAACCGTTGCCCAAGTCTGGCACTAGGAGTGGATCCAGCCGCCCCATGGCTCTTCCCTGAGAAGGAGTCTAGAAAGCAAGGGCGTCTGCTCTGAACCCCCTGACCCAACGGGAGGGCTCTCCCTCTTCCCTCACTTGATGTATACGGTTACCACGGGTTACGCGCTTCGCTGAGCTGGTTCCGTGGCGATTCCTGTCGTGAGAAACCCCGCCACCTGCTGTTGTGCCTCCCAAGTTCAGGCTGCTTCTGGCACGAATAAAATGGGTACTTGATCGTTTGGTGTCGTTTCACCTTAACTTAGCCCGAGGGAATTCCGAATTCACCGCGACTCCCGGGTCTGTCCAGCCCGGGTCGTGACACCGCCTCTCGAACTGTTGTCCCGGGCGATGAGCTGCCTGGTCCCTGTGCTCCCATCAGCCCTGACCGCTGGGGATCTGCTGCAGCTGCGTCCGGAAGCTGTCCTGCTCCTCAGACCCCAGCCCTGTGGAGCTGAACATGAAAAGTCTCTGGAGCTCGGCGAGGTGGTGGCTGCGCCGGGCAGCGCTCCCCTCCTGCAAGGAGAGCCCCCGGAGCCACGTCTCCCGCTGACTTCTTCTCTTTGCTGCAGAGGGAAAGGCAGTCGGGGGGGAACAACCACCCCAAAACCGCCTTTGCTGGGGCTCTTTGTTGGGTGAGCCCCTGCTCTGTGATGCTCTGGGGATGAAGGGAGGGGAGACCGAGGGACTCACTGAATCTTCCTGTGGGCGATGCTGAGCAGCTGATGGCGAGTGGTGACAGAGGCTGACTCGGAGAGCAGGTACGCGGTGAGGAGGGGGTCCTGCTTCCCCGTGGCCAGAGCCAGGAGCTGGCAGAGCTGGCTGTAGAGCGCACCGGGACAGCAGTGGCTGATGCAGTTGAAAGTGTCTTTCGGGAGCTCAAGGACCACGTCCAGCGAGGAGACGTCTGGAAGGGACAAAGCAGCAAAACCCCAGGGCAGGATCAGCCGCCGAGCCCTTGGGCAACACTGAGCCGCAGCAAGGGGAGGTGGGGCAGGGAGCAGAGGGGACAGACCTGGCGTCCCCAGCACGGCCACCAGCTCCCAGTCCAAGACCGGCATCCCACGCACTGGAGGCTTGCAGACCAGCCCCATGTTACCCTTGGGCAGCAGCCTGATGCCCACCCAGCCGCTCACCCACTCCCCCTCCAGAGGAAATGGTGAGGAAATAGGACAAAAACCGCTGCGTGGGTCAAGATCAAGACAGGGAGGTCGCTCACCAGTTACCAGCCCAGGCAGAACAAACCCAATTTGGGGAAAATTAACTTGTAACCAATTAAAATAGATTTGGGTTGTATCCACCTGGCAGAAAGCCACATCCTCCGCTCTCGCCAGAATGGATGTGGCAACCCAGAGAGAGCTCCCACAAAACCACGCAGCCGTCCAGGTCTCAGGCTGCAGGGAGTGCCAGAGCCTTTCCCTATGAACGGACGGCAGTAGTGAGAAGAGCCGTGTGAGGTGTGACCAAGTGGATGATCTGCTCAGCGGTGGCAGAGCTGCAGGAGGAAGTAGAAAGGTGAAGAAGCATCAGGGAGTCTAAGAAAGACTGCTGGAACCATGCTCTGCCCTCCCTCAGACAGAAACATGAACAGACACCAGAAAACCCCAAGATCAAGGGGATCCTGTGCCCTCCCCCCGCCAGGCTGACGGCAGTAGCTGAAAGGAAAGGAGTGAACGGAGGCGAGGCCATGCTGCAGGCGGCAAGCGAACCCCCTCCTTGCCCACCTCGCCTTCCCAGGTCCCTCTCTACAACTGGCATGAGGCTCGGGATGGGGAAGGCCAGTCAACGGAGGATGTGGATGACGGGCCAGCTATGCCAGAGGTGTTGCCGAGGTCAGAAAGACCTACCCCCATATCACGACCACCTCCACGAGGAAGACAAGACGGGTTAGGGTTGTGGGTGACTCCCTTCTGAGGCGAACAGAGGGTCCGAGACGCCAGACAGAGCCTCCTCTTCGGGAAGCCTGCTGCCTCCCTGGGGCCCGGGTTAAGGACAGCACTAGGAAACTTCCCAGCCTGGGATGACCCTCGGGCTATTGCCCATTACTGCTCTTCCGTGTGGGTGGCCATGAAGCCCCAACGCATAGTCCAAGGGCGATCAAAAGAGACTTCAAGGCCTTGGGATGGTTGGGAAGGGAATCTGGAGCACGGGTTGGTTTTCCCTCGCTCCTTCCAGTTGCGGGCAGCGACATTGGAAGAAACAGGCGGACCAAGTCTATTAATACATGGCTCCGGGGCTGGTGTCACCAACAGAATTTTGGGGTTTTTTTTCGATAATGAGATGGCCTACATGGCACCAGGCCTGCTGGCGTCGGATGGGATTCACCTTTCTCAAAGAGGGAAGAGGGCCTTTGCTCACGAGCTAGCGGGGCTCATCGACAGAGCTGTAAACTAGACTTGGAGGGGGAGTGGGATGAAATCAGGCTTGCCCGTGACAAGCTGTGGGATGATGCGCCAAGGTTAGAGGGAGAAACCTCAGCCTATTGCTCTGAGACATGCTGGGTACACTGGAGTCACCACGTACCATGTGGGACAGCTGTGTGGGAATACCTAGAGGCAACAGATTTATCCTTTTCACAAATACAAAACAAACATGTTCTGTAGGAAGGAGAAGTCTGCAGCAGAGAAGGGGGGGATTTTTTGAAACCTTTGAAGTCACCATCATCTCATGAGTCTTTGGCAGTTTCTCAGGAATGATTATAGAATATATGCTTAAAAATATTTGTGGGTCAAAATATATTTTGATTGTAAACCAAATCAAAGTTTTGTGTCAAACAAGATGATTCTTTGCTGGCAGTGAGTGTGAACGAGTTAAACATGCTTTGAGGTGGGTTACAGTTGCCAGGAGGAAGAGCTAAATGGCTCCCTGTGCCATAGTCCTAGAGCAGTTGGTAATTGTTACTGAAGTTACCCTCCCAACAGTTTGTAAAGCGGAGAAGCCTTGCTTCAGTGACACAGCTAAGCCCTGGGGTGGTTTTCATGTCATCTGTCAAAAATGGTAAATGTAACCCCATGATTCTGGACATGAAAAGAGTTTTCTGGACTGTGTGCCTTGTATCGCAGTGTCCCTAATGGGAGAAACCTTGTTTGTGGTCCAGGCTCCAGCTTTGCATGGTTTCAACCTTCAGGGCTCAGTGGATCCTTAAATCTTTGCAGGGTGAGGGCCTGAGTTTCCTTGGACTGACTTGTCATTACAATTCAGTTATCACCTGGAAGGCTTTAACAGGGCTGGGTGTTGTAGTATTTGTAGCTCATTAACTGTCTTTGAGATAGGGAGATAAGGCTGTCAGGTGGTTTGATCTGTAGGGTGCATCACAAAGCACCTCTACCCCCCAAAGTCCTTACAGTGGGACTGCTGTCAAAGCTGAACAATTTTGTGTTCTTTTAAGGCACACCTAAGTGCCTATAATGGTTACCTGCTCAAAATACCAGTTGGTGCCTATTGTGGTTACCTCCTCAAATCACCGATTTAAATTCCAGTTTGCTCTTTCACATCCAACCATGTTCAATACCTTAATGTATTACCAATTTACTCTTCTTAGCTTGAGGGGAAAAGACTGATGCTCTGTGCACGCACTCGAGAGGTACATATATGGCTCATAAACAGCTAAAATTAGGAAATTCTAAATTGTAACTGTATCTAACTATCTCTGATCGTAGGCTCACTATAGCTAGTAGGATGCTGCTTCCCCCCTATTTTTAAAGGACAGATATTCTCTTTAACAAAAACCTCAACAGATTTATACTGTGGGTATGGAAATAGAAAAATGTTAGGCTGTTTCTGAGTACAGCTTATCTCATACAACTTTTTGCCCCATCTTTCAGTGGGATTCCTGTTTGGCGGCTTCACAGGCTGCAGCCCGGATTCTGCAACCTCTTGCTCAAATGTTGCATTTTTGGGGTCTCCTCTTACTGCTTTGCACAACCTGTTGGCATTTGTGCCCCGACTGTAGTTGGAGAGACTTAGAGTTGAGGTGGCAACTATGCTTCTTGTCTCTCTTGGACTTAGACGTTAGGTTACTGGAGTCCTGTGTTGAGTATGTTTGAAGATGTGAACGCTGCATGTCATGTTGCTAGCTCTGATGCTTGCTTATGAAGCTGTGTCCTCTTCTCGTGGAAGATTATGAGCTCCTTTATGTTGCTAAATAGTGACATCCTCAACAACAGAGGTTCTTCCTGTCACTGCCTGCTCTGGGTGTTCTCAATCACTTGCTCTTCTGCATCCAAACGCTCCAGAACAAAACCAGGAAGGTGAAACTTGCTGCTGTTTCCCGATACGTTTTAAAATGAGCATACGAGCAATTTGCAGAAGTCAATGTTTTAAAATATTTAAGGATTGCTAAATTGAGCAAGGTCATGTGGTGTAATCTTTGGCTGCTGATGCTATTGCAGCTGATGAACTGGGTAACACCTTTACTGGCAGTTGGTATATACTGAAAGGTTTTTCTGAATCTGTCTTTCTCTAAGTCTTTCAGGAGTAATGGAGTACCTAGCCAAGGTAGGGGATGGCAGCTTCTACCTCAAAGGTAGAAACCTGACCTAGGGCTGTCTCACTTGAATTGCTGCCATTTTAAAGCAGTTCATTGAGCTCTGTAGAGTACTTTGGTTTTAGCACTTCAGTTTGGCTGTTGTTGGAAGGTTCAATGACTCAGGGGTCTTTGAGCAACTGACGATCAACGTACTCTGCTGTGCGAGTGTGTGTGCAGAGGGTACGTCTATCCTGAAGAGCCTGCCAGCTAATTACAGGGAAATGTTGCTGAGAGAAATGGCCGGATGAGTTGCCAAAGGTAACTCAACTCAGTAGGTGAACACTGAGTCGAGGATCATTATTCTGAACCCAAGGGTAGTCCTTCAGGCACTGGACTTTGCTGTCTCTTTCATTTCATCTAAGCTGAAGTTGCTGAGTTTTTCCTCAGGTCCTTGGGGTTGTGTCTTGGCCACTGCCTTCACCTCAGGGATCCTAAAGTTCACAACCTCACAGTAAAGTAGCAAAATGAAAACTATTTTCATCTGCTGTCTCTGCCCAGCTGCACTAGCTTCAGGGTAATTGCAGGTTGAGTGGGCTAGAAGTCATGGTGGTTAGGCTGGCCTTGCTGCAGTAGACTTATTGCTAAAGACCAGATCTACATTCCTTTAAGAGTGAAATGTCTTATTAAAGAATGCAATTAAGACTGTTAGTAGTTCATAGTTCTTCACTGGCTTGTATACTGCCTTCTCTCCTAAGACTTCTTAGCAACTGGCAGGACCAAACCATGTGGCTAACTGAGCATGTGCTAACTGTAAAGGCATTTCAGCTGTAAAATTTAACCTACCACTATAGGCAACTCCATGGTCATCACTGGTTATTCTTGATTTACCTGGTTTCCCTCTTCCTGCATTTGTTCTGGAGACACTTATTGGCTTATTTAGGACATGGAGGAGAAAGGAAAGGAGCCAGGACTCCCAGATGTAATTCCTAGGTTTCTACCTGACATACCGTTAAGTACTTCCCCTTCTGTGCTTCCACGTCTTCATCTGCAAAATTATTTGTTTCCTCATCTGTGAGGTTATCTTTTTAAAAGATGAAATAACTGTTTACGCTCTTTCACGTACCAAGCAAGATGAGCCAGGTTTGCACGATGTTTTGTTTGGACTTTAAGAACTGGACGTGTGCTGATGGTTGCTGATTGTTAGCTGGATTTCTGAATTTTACTTTTTCTGTTTCAGGAGCACCCAGTAAATATTATCCTATATAATATGAAGAGCATGCTTCCCTCTTGCCATTATTTGTCCTGTGGAACATGATTTGGCATAAAAGTTTCTGCGCTAAATTCAGCTTTTCTTTGGAAAGATCAGCTGTTTACAGTAGCTTCCTTATAACGCTTTAATTATTTGATTTTGCTCCTTTGAATGCTGCTTTCAGTTCTTCCTGTAAATATTTTGAGGGGTGTGTGGTTGTTTTTGTTTAAGTGTTGTGGGGAAGCGAATGCAGCAGCTGCTTCTGGTGCTTCAGGATGCGTAGTCGTCAGATGTCATGGGACACCCTTTTTCCAAAGCAAATTGCTTATAGTGGAAAAAGTGGGAATAATCTGCCTCATGAGGAGCAGTCGATGTACCCTGTGCCTCAGGCTTTCATTTCAACAGGTTACAAAAGTCTAGTTTGGAAAGGTGTAAAAAGGAACGCAGCAGCCTTTTTCACCAGAGCTTGGGCAGCACTTAAAGATCACTTACTTGCTCTGGGAGTCGATGGTGTCTCTTTGAGGAGTCCCCGACAGGTCTGAGCAGAGAGCATGCTGCAGCGGTGGCACCAAGGATGGGGGCTGCAGCTCTTCAGAGAGTCATTGAACACGTTTCCAGATCTCATGGCAGGCCTCGTCCAAGCTATCCTGGGGAGTGTCGTGGATCCAGACGTGGCTAGGGAAAGGTCCCAGTGGGAACGGACCCTCAGGTGTTACTGTTGGAGCTGAAAACCTATTCCTCCCAGGGAGCATCCTGCAGCCTCTTTGCATTCACAGACGGTCTTTTTGAAAGAGGTGGTTTGTGTTCGTAACAAAGAGCCGTGGCAACCACGGAACCGTGGGGTCTGGCAGCTGGCAGGAAGGGTAACAGCTGGAAACGTCCACCGGGCTTCCAGCAGCAGGAATGGAACGGCAGTGTTGTGTCCTTTTGCGTGGTTGAGAGCGTTCTCTGGCATAAATATCTGAACAGACTCCAGGCTTCAGCGTTCGACTGTCCCTGCCTCCCTGTACCTGAGCTCCGTATCACTCTGCGTCTGTCTGCCGGTGGCTAAGCCCTGTGGAGTGCCCAAAGGACTGTCCCTCTGGTCCTCTTCCCTTCTCTTGCCCTCAGTCCCTCATCTTTCCACTGACGTGAGATGAGGAGCAGAGGCCTTGTGGGGGGAAGCAGTGCAGAGAGAAGGGGTGTTCCCGCTTTAGCGTTTACTCTTACTTTGCCCAGCCCAAAGAGGAGGAGCAGCACCCCTGTCTGAGGCCCAGCTAGCAACACATCCCATCCCTGCTCGAGCAGTTTGTGTCCCTGAAACTCTTCCCAGCCCACTCGAGATCCACCCTCCACAGCAAGTTGCGCAGAAGCCTGCTCTACCAGGAGCTAAGAGGAGGGGGGACTAATTTTGTTCTCGGTTTTGGAGCTTGCGTATTTTTCAGCATCAGGGCTGCAAAATTTTGCTTTGGGTACTGTTTTTTTCCAACACCCTCTGCGGCGTTTTGGGTGCTGGGCTATAAAACTTGACCTAGGTGTCAAAATAGAAGGCAAAGTATTTTTGAAATGGAAAAGATATGTGCGCACCTTCGGGTGCAACAGCTGTGTTTTGAATTCTTTGCTACCAAAAATCATTACACTGTACACTAAGGTCTTGGCTCTGTACTTAATTCCTTTCCGATACTCCAGAACTGGGCTCTCCTGTCATGTAGGTTAAATAGTGGCTGCAGTTTCTTGCTAAGAGAGATATTATTCATAGCTATCTCTTAACTCATGGTTATGCCCGGATAAGTGCTCTTGTCCCCCCAGTAGTGATAATAGGTGGTGAAGAGGGAATAAATGAAAAGAATTGTGTGGCATTTAGTAAGATGTTTTGGGTTTTTTTTTTCCCCAGACCCAAGTTCCTAACTGTGGTACTTAAAGTTTTGGGGAACACGATCGTGCTGCCAGTGTAGCCGTATGTTTGAGTTAATGCCTAGGCTGTGGTGATACTGCCTAATTTAGGGTTAAACATGAGGCACTGTCCTTTAAGGAGGACCATTACTCCATAGTTTCACTAGGCAGGCCTGATTACTTTGTGTCATACCTTGCTAAGGACTATGCCCTTGAAGAAGAACTAAAGACTGATAAAAAGGGAACATCCTGCCCCAGAAGGTGCCCAAGGCCGGATGATTGCCAAAGCAGCATGAACTGGGGGAAAGGTAAAGGCGTCAGGGGGAGATCGCCACCACCGACTCAATTCAAGACTGGGAAAACTTGCCCAGCCCTGCCCTGCAAGGAGCATGCTTGCTAATTTACATAGCAAGGGAGGCTAATTTAAATATCGCTAACCGATAGTAGATGAGATGGTGACTACCAACCAATGAACGTAAACTTAGGCGGGTTTTTACTAATGATGGTAACAGGATAAGTACCTTGTAGTTCTTCAGTGTGGTGTGCTAGCTTTGTGGAATTATCACCTAGCACCCATCTTTGCGCAAACATGAACGAAAGAAATATCTCGGCTCTGTGTGTAAGACTGGCTTATTGCACACCGGGTATGGAACCCCGCTTGTGGGACACCACCAGTGTGAACACCTTCTGTAGTTCCTCCTATCTCCAGAGTGGCTGTATTTGTGTGCCAGGGTACTGTCTGCATTCCTTGGAGCGTGATGCACGTAGGAGAGAGGAGGGAGAGAGAAAGAGAAGAGGCCTATGGATGTGGCTGTGTGTCAAAACCAGAGGGAAAACCAGGTTTTGGCACTCTGTTTAACAAGTCCTTGATTTTTGTCAGAGTGTGTTTCTCTTCCTCCAGGAAGGTGCTGTGAGGACTTGGTTCATACCTGTGAATTGCTCTCGGCTCCATGGATTAAACTGACGCTCGGGGATATTGCCATCGCTGTTATTTATTTTATTTGGAGGAATCGCAAAACCGATCAGACTGTTTTGGCAGGGAGGGCGAGGCACTGTGTGATGAATGGAATGTAAAAAAGTCAGCTAAATATCTGCAGCGAATGTGGAAGGCAGTGACGTCCGAAGGCAGCAGACTCCTTTCAGCCCGAGCTCTGGCTGTCGGTGGCTGTGCAGAGCAGAGCTTGTCTCCTGGTGGGTGCTTACGCTGAAGACTGGATTTCTTTTTCAGTGGGGAGGTAATTTTGCAAGGTTGTTACCTGATCAGAAAGTAACTCCCGAAACACACAAAGTACGTCGAGAGAGGAGACATTGCTTATTCTGCGCAGGGTGCAAGGTGGAAGATTTCCCCAAATCGAGCACGCCTCCTGAGGTTTGCAGTCCATACTTGGACACTACAGTTAGAACACCACGCCTGTCTAATGCCTATGTTCCGCCTAACTATTGCATATTCACTATGTTGAGCAAGCATGACGTGGTGTTCTCTTGAGTGATCGTCCCAGAGTCTTCTGCGCCTGCGCGGGGGTCTCTGGTGGTCTTCGGGGATCGTTTGGGGAAGAAGACCCCTACTCCTTTTGTCCTTTTATGGTCATGTGTCATCTGAGGACACCAGGGTCTTTGTTCCTCTTGCCAGCCCCTGGTTCTCTATGCCCAGGGAGGATGTATGTCCTTAATTAGCAAGTCTGTGACTGTTTAAGCATCCTCTATTGTAAGCAGAATCTTCAACTAGATAAGCTTTACCTTGAGTACACATAATCTAAGCCGTCCTTGAATAGCAAACACAGCACACCTCTCACGGTTTCGGTTTTTTTCTTTAAACGATCACCGCCTTCTTATTTGTTAGGCAGTCTTTTGAAGGCTTGAGGCAACAAGGTGAGAAGCCAAGTGAGCGGTAGGGGTTAGAAATAGGCTGTTAACCAGAACCTGCAACCGCTTCCTTGTTAGAGATGGGGTGTAGTCAAAGAAGTTGGTGGTTGCAGGGGTGGTTTCTGCTGTATTCATCAGCCTTGCCCATTTAGCCAATGAATGCAGTAGTTTTTTGAGAGGGTTAGACCCTAAACCTTAGTGCTTTTGAGAAGGACGCTTACTTGGGAGGAAACCCTTGATTTGAATAGATCTGTGATGTTATTAACCAGGAATAAAGTGGGATTGTATCTCCTCGATGACTTTATTATGCCCGCAGGTTGTTCTTGATGCAGGACTAGCTGACTTTGGCTCAGCCGCTGCCCTGTTGGTGTGCAGCAAGCAAGTCTCGTTTTCAGCTGAATGCAGTTTTGGGGTGGGGGTGATTTGTTGAGGTGAATAGCTGTATAAAGGAAAAGCAACGTACGGAGCTGTGCCGTGTGGTACCCTGTTGTCCGACCCTTTCCTATTTGGATCTGCGCCTTTGGACAGTAAGGTCTCTTTGAACAGGATGCTGCAGTTCAAACAGCCATAAAGCAACTCTCTCGTGTAACAGCCCTGCTGCTGCCTTGGCTCTCGGCATCGGTTCACGATGGAGGCGGTGGGAGCATTGAAATGCAGAGGGGACACAGGGAAGGGGAGTGAGAAAGAGGATTGATCTGAGGGCGGAGGGACAAGTTTGCAAGCCCTCGATATAATGTGGGTTTCAGCTGTCAAATAAGCTCCTGGAAGGCAACCGCAACAAGACTGCAGAAGGGGGTTTTGCAGCAAGGAACGGGAGCAAATGCAAACCACTAAGGCAGGGCGATGGGTGGCGAGCCGGGGGGGGGTGCCGGAGGGGTGGGGGCTGCCCAGCTCCCCCCTCCCGTCCCGGCGTCCCTCCTGGGGGAGCGTGGAGGGGGGGTAGTGTCGTGGTCGAGACGGACAAACGACAAGTATGCATTCTTATATTACAAGCAAAGACGGTTTTTTTATTACTACAAGCCAGCAAATTTATACCCATTATACTTGTTACCTTGTACATACGTCCGTCCCTTATTGGTCAAAAAGTTGTCAGAAGTTGTTTTTCTCACCCCTCATTGGGTGGCTTTTTCAGGTTCCTTATCACAACTGCAAATGGTCAACACATTCCTTAAACTTAGTTTCCCAGGCATGCTTCTCATCTTTTCTTGTTCTCTCACGGGAACACTGCAATCTTGTCAAGGTCAATATCCTCCCCAAGCCTGGTCAACACATTCCTTAAACTTAGTTTCCCAGGTGTGCTTCTCAGCTTTTCTTGTTCTCTCACGGGAACACTGCAGTCTTGTCAAGGTCACTATCCTCCCCAGGCCCCTCGGTCCAGCCGAGGTCCTCCACAGGGTAGGGCTGGCGAGGGGGATCTCGGGCTGGTGAACACCCCCTTCTCCGCAGGCGAGCCCGGTGCTTTTGGGAGAGGGGCTGCTCCTCGTCTGTCAAACCGAAAGGGAAGCAGAGAGGCAGGGTCTAGCCGAGGAGGGGGGGAGGCTATTCGAGGCTGTCTCTCTCTATTTGGGGTTTTTTTTAAAGCTTTGGTGTCAGGGTCGAGTTACTTTTCTTGTCCATAGAGCTGAGCATCGCTACCAAGACAATTAAGTTCCTGAACGTGGCTTTAACGGACTGCGTTTTTTCCCCATCTCGCATGCAGCTACAGGGACCAATGTACTAATAGATTTAAAAAAGAGCGGGGGGGCGTGGGGGAGGGGTTGGTGGAGAAATACCACTCTCGCCAGCCCTGCTTCGAAGGGGCAACAGCAGTACAGCCAAGCACGCCTGTTGGCTCGGTGGAGGGGGCACAGCCAGCGCAGCCTTTCCCACCTCCAGCATACCTTCTCCTGACCCAGTCCCGCCAGTGTCAGGGTATCGCTCTATTGCTGGGATCCGTGCTGCGAGGACAAGGCGTGGGCTGGGGGGTGGCTCTTTTGTGATCTCTCTTGTGTTTGTCACAGAATTTGCTTCATCACAAAAATCGTGTTAATACCATCAAGTCGTTTCCAGAGGCACGGAGAAGGGTGGGGGTGCTCGGGGGGGCCGCACTGCTCTGGCAGATGGCTTAATAGCAGAGATGCTGCGTGTGTCCGTACATAGGCAAACTATGCTCTGCTCCGCTCCGTGCGAAACGGGGGGCTGTGGGACTTCACTCCTACGCAAGACACCTGTAGCGTGTCTTAAAAATAAATACAGTGCTAAAGCATAATTTGGGCTTTGTTGGTTCTGGTGGGGTGGATGCTGGTGGGAGGATTGTGCTGGGTTTGGGGAAGCAAAACTGAGGCAGACGCTTTGGGTGGCTGCAGATCCCTTGGGTGGCTGCGCAGCAGCCCCTCACCACAACACCCGTGCCCTCTCCCTTCCGCAGCGTTTAGTGAAGAGGAGAACAAAGATATGGGAATGCTAAATCAACCGGCTAATAGAAAAGTATAAATCCCTGGGGACTGTGTGCTGCTGCTAGTGCTGAGGAGCTGGCTCCGAGACAGCCACCCAGAGGGACGAGCCAGCCCTCTGCTCCTTTCCTTTTGACTCCTATCGTCCCTGCTATTCTTCAGAGGTCGTTAAACTGCAGCTGGTTGAAGCAGGCTTGGTGGAGTGCTTGCTTGAGATCGTCCGGAAGATTGTGGACAGTGACAAAGAGGATGACGTTGCAGAGCTCAAAACAGCTTCTGACCTTACGGTTTTATTATTGCTTGGAGGTAACTATGGTGCGTCACTATCTTCTGCAAAGCAACAGCAGATACTTGTAATGCCATTTGGCTGCTGAATTTTACTGTTTGCTAATTTTCTGAATAACCTAGCAGACCTGCTACCTGCCAGTTAACAGTTAATGGGTCAGGTTTTGTCTCTCATCCCATTGCAGGACTGAATTAATTGTAGTGAAGCCAGCAGAGCTTCACAAATATGAAGAGAAGAATTTTCCCTAACAAACACTTCTTTGGCTTGCCGACTGTCTGTGCTTTTTACCCCAGATGACTCCCTGCAAAAGTTATGTGAAGGAGGAAAAGGCGGTGTGTTCCAAAGAGTACTTTCATGGATTCCTTCCAATAGCCATCAGCTACGGCTTGCAGGAGCGTTGGCTATTGCAAATTTTGCCAGAAATGGTAAGAATGTGCCCTCATAGCTTATGTAAATTTATCTGTGCCCTTCTATCGTGCTCTGTCTGGACAGCTACAAACAAAAACTGCGTGTCGCGGTAAAGCTGGCGTTGAGCTGTACGGCAACATCAGTAGTTTTATACTTTACAGTCCTGAAAAGCGTTAAGCCTACGTTAAAAGCACTGTTTCACATCTGTAGAAAGGCATAGGGGATTTCTGCCTTCTTCAGTGTTTCTTGTATCACTCTTCTAAATTTGTCCTGAGCGCTGCAACTCCCATTGGGGATGGTGGTCAAATTCTCAACAATGAAATCTAGAAAGGAGCAAGGAAATAACCCTTCTGTTCTTAAAAAGCTCTTGCAAAAATCTTAGTAATAAACTTCCATTCACAAGTGACTCGTCTTATCTCGCACAGGCGGAAACTGCATCCCTATGCTGGCTAATGGCATAGCTCAAAAGCTGATGGACCTGCTAGACAGCCACGTGGAGGATGGAAAGGTAAGTGTGCAGCTCGCTGCACTGGTGCTCTCAGAAACCTGGCGATTCCCGGTAAGCCTCGCTTTGCATTGCTCGTTACCCGAAGGTGAAATTCTGTTCTCCCACGGCACCCTGCCGGGGGATGAGGGTGGGAGAACTGACTGACAGTCCTAGAGACAGGTCAGACGGCTGCTTTCCATCCAGGCCCATCATCACTTTTATGTCTTTTGCACAGCAGTTGTGACAAGCGGTTTTAAATGCATCACAGGCCTATTGACCGTCCTTTCCCGCTTTGATCCCACAGTATTATCCCCCACCAAGGAAAGGGCAGCTTTGTAACAGGCAGGGAGCGGAGGAGGCCTCGGATATGGTTTCTCAACCCTTTCTGTCCACAGCACTGGTTTGGTTTTTTGTTTGATTGTTTGGTTTCCTTGGGGATCTCTCTCTCAGCTGAGGGTCCCCACCAGAGAGCAGCGCCCACTTTGTTGAAACACTGCATCTTACCGTAACTTCCTGAGGCTTTGACAATTCCCAAATTAGAGCTGGAGGTAGGCTGTTAGAATAGCCAGCCTATTGCAATTAGTTACTGTTTGTAGGCAATGAACTGAAGGCGAATTTTGTCACTTTTAATAGCTTAACTTGTATGAGCTTTGATTACCCAAGCACAAAAGGCAGAGCACATGCACATAAAACCAAAGCAAGTCTGTGATACTTGTGTATGCTTTCTCGTACCAAGCCAAAAAAAAGCCTTTCACCCATTCAACCTTATTTTACTATTTTCAGTTTTGGCAAACGATCACTTTCTAAAAATGATGATGCAGACATAACTAAACCCATGCGGCTTTAGTGGTATGCCATTTGCTTACCTCTCTCAGGTGAGTAATTCTATTAACTTCCATCAGGCAGCGAGCTCCCCTGCAGCCTGTGCTCAAGGATGTCTTGCCAGAGACCTACATAAGATTTCACGTATATTGTTATAGAAAAATGAGCAAGTCATAACTGGCCTCAGTGACGAACTGCTTGTTAAACACTACTTTGAATATGAAATAAGTACTTTTTTCAAAGTACAATATTGGACCAAGTTTGCACCTTACGTATATTCCAGAGCGCTCCGTGAAAGCAGAGAACGTAGACTAGTGGAGGGGATGAAAGAGAGTTTGGGGGGGCAATACAAGGACTACAGGCTCCAGCCATGTCAGGCCACAGTGTTGGTAGTGCAAGTATTGCAACCGGGCAAGAGGTTATTCTGCTAATTAGCTGCTTTAGTTCCTTTGCCTATGATGTGAAATAGAAGAGCGTTGCTGGCAACCAGGGAAGCTTCCTCATATTTTGGAGTGCAAGTACTAGCCTGGGCTTCTACTTGGTGCGTTTTGTGGAAGACGCCTTTCCTAGACCAAGGGGCACAAGTCCAGCCTTCTGTTTATGTTCAGACTGAACACTGAAAATCAGATGTGCCTGCTAGGAAAAAGCACTTAAGTTCACACCTGCGTCTTAGCAATCATGACATTTTTCCACAACGTGGTATTGTCAGCGCATGCTCATGTTCCTGAAGTCTGTGTTCACGAGCTATTTTTCAAACCGTGTCTGAAAATTGGCTTCGAGACCGTCTTGGAAATAAACTGCATCTTCCAGAAATGTCCTTGAGATCATCCCTGTTCTTTATTCATGCAGTTGTAAATAAGGCCAAGATGCTCTAAGATGGTGTTGCAGAAGCTGTGTTGAAATGTCTCAGATCGGAGATGCCCCCTGTTCAATTCAAGCTGCTGGGAACATTAAGAATGTTAATAGACGAACACAAGGTAAAAATAAACTGTTCTCTATGTTAGGTGATTCTCTTTGGTTCAGTCTGTGACATGCTGTGCCAAGATTCTTACAAGAGAGAAGCAGAGGGGTTTTAAAATTTTATTCCTGAAGTCCTGCAATAAATCTAATACATAGGCAAATGGGGCGGGGGGTGAGAAATGGGGTTGATTTCCCCCCCCCAACTCCAAAACTGCCTACCAGGGAGCCTCAGAATAGGTGTCAAATGCTTATTTACTTTCGTACTTCAGAACTCCCCTACACTGTCACCTTACGAGCATGTAATGAGGTGTGAGTGTTTTAAGCTACCACTCCCATTTTGCTGTTCACTTACTGCATTTCCTGGCTGTACCTAGCTCCTTGGAACAGACTAATGCACTTGTTCATTGATAAACTGCAATTTCAAAATGAACAAGCACCTTTTAGCTTAGCAGGTTGTTCCAGGATGAGGATTTATAAAACCAGAAGTCCGCTAAAAGCCAGAAGTAGTCGATGAGATAAATTAGCCAAGTATTTATTTTTGACCCAGTTCTGCAGATGTTTGCAAAAGATCCATTCTAGTTCTAGCAAAGCTATTAGATGTGAAATAGAAATTCATTGAAGAAACTTGGGTGACTTACAGTCTATAAAACCTAATCTAACTGACCGCAGTGCTCCCTCTGGCAGCGGTCCCTCCTGGTTTTTAACTTTTCGGCTAGCTCACCTGGGGGTGTGACATCCCCTGTATTTTCCCTACTCTTAATCAATGCACAAGCCTCGTTAACTGGGCTGATAAGTTGTTTTCAAAAACTGGACTATTAATGTTTTTCTGTATTTTGTTTCCATTTAGACTGGCTTTACTTGCTTCCATGCAACCTAGACTTCTCCCGCTGTTAGTGCAAGCTAGCGAAGTTCTACTTAACAGACTCCTCCTGCTTAGTAACTTCCAGCTTATTTTTCTAGCGCTTGCTTTAAAAAGTGACAACTTTTCTGTTGTGGCGTTGGCTCCGGCATCATGTAGCAGGAGCAGCTGAACAGCTGGGCAAAAATGTAAAACGGGTGGCACGACTGGCGGAGTGGTGTGAAGCCAAGGATCACGCAGGTGGGATGGGAGAGTCCAGCAGACTACTTTCTGCACTTGGACGACACAGCAAATCAGAAGTAAGTTAGCGGTGAAAAAGGTCAGCTTGTAAGGACTAAGAGCTACCTCTGCACTCGGTATTGGTAGCCGAGCCCTCCGGTATATAACCCTTCTAGAGAGCCAGGTTGCTTAATTCATGGGTTACCTCTCCTCTGCCTGCGGCACCTGCTGGTCAGACACAAGCGACAGGTTTAAATGCTCACTGGAACTCCTTAGTGAAGAAACAAACAAACAAACAAACAAACAAACAAACAAAGCCAAACCATTTCAGGGCGGTGGGCCAGTTGAAGGAACACTGTCAGGATTCACGTGGCTAAGTCTTGACTCATTTTTATTTGTATTGTATCCTGTAGAAGTTCACCATGCCATATTTTCTACGTCTTCATGATGCTATACATGAAGAATCATTGCACCTCAATTATTTTGATCTTGCTACATATTTACATAAAATTGAAATCCAGAAAGAGCCTGTCCCCCTACTCTTCATGTAGCATACTTCAGAGTTTTAGGATTTTAACAGATCATTAGAAATGATAATTTATTCCCAATTCTAACCAAAGCTTGCTTGTATACGGCAAAAGGTATGACATTAAGAGAAAATGTGGGAAAGACGAGGTCTGTCCCTCCCACCACCTTTGCATCAACAAACACCTTTACATCAGCAGTTCAAGTCCACCGTCAGGAGAGTATCAGGCAAAACAGCCTTAGAAAGGACAAAAGCATCTCCTCTGGAAACAAGCCATTTCAGGCTCAGACTTCATTTAGTGTGTTCACTGATAGGAACGCAGGCTGCATCACTGAGCTTAAATAGCAAGTGTGATTTGGAGAGCTCAGACTTTAACAGTGACCTCTTCATTCGTGCATGGCATTTGCAAAGTGAAAAACATCTTGTGGACCCGTTCTGTACTGAGCCTCTCCAAAACCAAATCAACGGGCCTTACAGAGATTTAAATCTTGGCAGATTTCCAATATTACTGTTGCTTTCTAATACCATTCTCCATTTTATGTTCAGCCTTTAAAACTGATCGGGTTTCATTTTTTTGGAGTTCTCATTTTTTCTGCACCTCCCCCACACGGTCCCTCCCCAAGGTGCATGCGTAGATGGCATCGCCGCCACAGATGTGAGTTTTTATCAGTACTCTCTAGAGGAGAACAGAATTCAATTCTAAATACAGACACGCTATTGATGGCATCCAATAGATATCAATACAGAAGTTAACAGAATTATCACAGGTGAACTTTTGTGTGGTTTATGTACTCATAGAGGAAACTTGACTGGCAGAGGAAAAGAGAGCTGACAGGGTGGGGTTTTTAAGGCTTTTACTGCTCTCTAGGTTTGAATATGAGTACAGCTGTATGGTTCTGTACAGCTTCACATCCGCTTTGAATTTGCTTTTTAATTTTAAAGGATTTGGGGTAGTGTTTACAAAGGCGGCAGTAGTTTAGAAAACTTACGTCTCATTCTACAAAACGGAGTAGGTACTTGGGAGTTAAGCCACACTAGCACCAAACCTGACTGCTGGTACTGCCTTTTAGAGGGTGACGTTCAGCTACAAAATAAAACACTTTGATGTCAAAGGTGCTGACTGATTCCCAAGGCTTGTATAGCCAAAATCCCACACCAATTCAAAAAGAAATTAGCAGTTCCCACATTATTCCAGGAAGTCTCAAAACTACTTTGGAGTTCCATCACAAAATCACAAATAATAAAACACATCATTGCAAGTAAGGAAAAAATATAGAAATACTTAGGTGCTTGCATACGTTATGTCATTCAGAAAAAAACAGGTTTTAAATGTGAAATTCCTGAGCCACTAGCATCTTCAGTATGAGTATCTAAAGGTATTTCAGTTTTCAAGGATTATGATCCTATTGTGTCTGTTTCCTTGCATAAAGAATGCCACTGCATAGCCTGTGCAAGCACCGGAACATAAATCATTGTAAACACGTTTATCAGGGAGTTTTGGCTTGTGCCTGGAGTTAGAAAGGGATGTGTGCTTTAAATGGAAATTCAACACATTGATGAAACCTTTAAATCAGATTCTTATTTCAAGAAATAACTACTATTTCAAAACTTTGTGCCTCCACAGAACAAATAAAAAGCAATAAAAACCAAACCATGTTTCCGCGAACAGTTTCCCTTTTGCATGCCAAGTTACCTGATTTTCAGGCAAACGTTTTGCAAGTATTTTGGGGACGCATAATGGTGAAAACATCAGGTGCAAACTCTCTTTTAAAATGATAATTAACAAGTAATCCAGGACCTGCAGACACCAGAAATCTTTATTCATCCTTTGTCACATACGTAAGTTGGATGGAATTTTGGACTTGCAAACAGAATCCCAGCTGTGCATTTTTAAACTGCTTTGAAGCCCTTTAACCCATGTTAACAGCATGTTCATTTCCTAGATACTAGTTCACTTTAACTGCTGGCTTTAGAACAGAAACCAACACACTGATATCCCATAACTAGCCTTTCCTGACCTGCTTTGTGTTTGAAGGAAAATGCCACACTATTTCAGAAGAATGCCACTCCTTTTCCTGCCTGTTTCTAAAAATCTTTTTCCAAGTGCACCATTTCTGTTACCTAGTAAGGTGTAATATTTGTGATCTCGCCTCTCTGAACGCTTTGAAGAAACTCTGAGAATTCATGGAGAGAGATGAAGGATTTGGTAACTTTCTTAAAACTACGTTGTTGCGTCTCCTGATCCCAAATACATGGTTTGGTGGCTGCTTTTGATAAGCTGCTCTCAACATCACAACATGAAGAAGGGAAGACTAATCCTCTTTGAACACCAGCTGAGTTCAAACATAACCAAGAGGGGACTCCTTGTTAGGCAATTGATGGCACGCCATGAGAACTTGAGTTACACAGTATAACCTGGGAAAGAGTTAGTTACGTGTGTCTTAACTTAGTCACGTGGTTAACTGCCTTGGTTTAACAGGTTGTATCTTACAATTGCAGAGTAATAGCAGATAATTTATAGGCCCACAGGCATGTACATTTGTGTATAAAGGGATTATATATGCATAAAGCCAACGGGTATCCTTACCCAAAGATAACATAGCATCCATGACAATTTTGTTATTTAATACAGTTTGCATGCAATGCAGATTTTGTTCGTTTCTGTCTTAATTATTTTAGGATGCAATTAGGACCATTGTACAGAGCGGTGGCATCAAGCATTTAGTGACCGTGGCAACCAGTGAGCACGTAATAATGCAAAACGAAGCTCTCGTTGCACTCGCGTTAATAGCAGCTTTAGAGTTAGGCGAGTATCCCAGCGGTTAACTCTACCTGTTTTCTTCCCAGTCTGTGCCCCACAGAAGCCGTAGAGGGAGAGTTGTGCGAGTTTCTTTTGCAATGTGGAACAGCCTCCTCCTTCCACCTGCCTTTCAGTAGCACGGAAATACATGACAGTTCATGCAGACGTAGGCAGGCAATAAGGTTATGCAGAAAACTGAGTTTGCTGGTAATACAGAGTCTGCTCCATCATTCTGGTAGGTGATCACATCACCTAGAAAGGCCCTTCAACCTAACTTTCAGATTTTGGGTAAAACCCAGAAGGCTAACAGTTAACAAAACCGTACTTTAGAGGGGAGACTAGATGACCTGACTACGTTCCTGCACTGGAATGGTTAATCCCCTTTTGAGAGGGCTTGTCAAAGTAAAGCTTTCACTTACCTAGTTAGTGAGAGCTAGAGACCACACACAGAGGTGGATAATGCTCCCCAAATGTCTTTAGTAGCAGCGTTAAGTGCCACAGAAATAGGTGCAAGAGTTGCCGTATGAAGACCCAGATGATTACTTGTCTTGACCTGCCTTTGTAGGACGTCACCTTACCAAACAGAAAGGTAGATGCCCAACAAGGGTTTTGTTTATTCTATTTGCTTGCTTATTAACTAAGATAAGGAACTAAACAAGCAAGGTTACCCATTTTTGCTCTTGATTTCATCTCTTGCCATCGCCTGCTACGGGAATACTATGTTCAACTTCCAAATCACTGCCAATGCATCAGGGAATTGTTTTAATTAAAAGGAAAAGTGTTCCTATTCACACAAATCGCCTAACCCTTCTTTGTCTTGTCTTCAGCCATTTAAAGGTTTCGAGCGCAAATTCAGTATATGAGGTTTCTTAGAAAACTACAGAGGAAGGAACTCACGCTCTGATCTTGAAAAGTTTATCACAGCCTTTGTAACGGACCCTCAGCTCCCTCTACCACGGAATCAAGAATGACACCGTCTGTACTTACTCAGAATTTCCAAAAGCCAATTCAGGCAATGGAAGTCTTGAAAGCTGAAATATTGCAGGGGTTGGCCTAAATAGCTAGAAAGCCTGGGGGCTTTTCCATCAGCTGACTGCACATTTAAGACTGGAGTAAATCATTAAACGCTGTGATTGTCCTTTCAAACAGTTTGGCTATTTTACATTTTTACAGCAAGAGCTGTGATTCCTACGATCAATATGCAGCCTACGTGTGGGCGATGGAATAGAGCCATAGGCTGTGGGACCCCCCGGAGCAGCGGGTGGGGCGGCAGTCTGGCGGGTGAAGGCTCCTCACGTGTCCAGGACACCCCGTGGGGCTGGGGCAGCCGAGCACTTGCCCACCTCCGGGCAGACCGAGGTGGGGGCATGCAGGGCCCTGTGTGCCCCCGGTGTGGGGCAGGGGGGAGTTGGAGCCGTGGCCCCCCTGGCCGGGGCTCGCTGCCCTGGGTGCTCCCACCCCGTGCTGTGCCGATCCCCCCCGGGCTCCCTGCCTCTCTGTGGGGGGACACGCCAGGGTGTACCGCAGGGGCTGGGGTCCCACGGAGATCCTGGATATGTCCCCACGGACTTTTTACTCTGCCTTTTTGGCAACCGTTTTAGCATCATGCAGGCCAACTCCTGTGAGCGTGTCTGAGACTACTCAGACTCCAGCAGCCAGGGACACGTTTACACGGAAGGTGGCAAATGTTATCACTCACAGCCCCCTAAACCCCCCAAGCCTCCCTCCCTTCCTCCCAGGGCCCCGGTCTCCCCCCCTGCCCAGGCTGCCATCCTTCATGGCCTCACAGCGCTGTGGCCGCCTGTCCCCATCCCCAGTGGAGCTGGCCCTGGGGCCGGTTGCACCCCATCTCACGGGGCACATTTGAGCAATCTCGTAGCCGGTGGCCCTGTCCCCGCTGACCCACAGCCCTGGCTGCTCCCTGCCAGCTTGTCCAGCCGCTCGCAGGTTTCGCTGCCGAGGGGAAAGGCCCTGTCGGATGGTGGCCGGAGCGACCCGGGCTGCCAACTCCCGAATGCGATGCCGCTGCACACAGCTGCTCGAGGGGCCAGAGCCGAAGCACGGGGGTCACTGCCTGCCTGCCGCGTGCCCCGACTCCTTCCTCCTGGTGTCCCTTCGCATGACAGCAGCTGCTGCTCTCTGAGCAAGGGAGAGACCCCATTCCTCTTGGGAGCCTGCAAGCGTGGTGTCTGCCTGGGCTAGAGCAGAGGGCTCGTCTTTATTCTTCCCCTTTCTGGGCTCTTGTTCGCCCCTGGGGCTAGATGCTGGATCCTGGTGGGCGCTGGATGCTGGAGCCCACGTGGTGTGGCCGTCCGTGCACATGTGCACACCCGTGGTGCACGCGCATCTGTGTGAGCGTCTGCTGGGACTACACGCGCAGCCTGGCTCCTGCTTGGTCCTGCGGTGGGGAGCTGTGCAGCCGGCTGGTGAAGGAACCAGCAAACCCGCCAGGGAGACATCGACAGGTGGTGCCTGCGGTCGCTCCCACCGGTGGGCTAAGAGCCACGCTGAGAGTGATGCCCTGTTTTCCCCAGTGGAAGCGGCTGGGCCCCAGGTCAGCTCTTGGCGCCAGCCCAGGGAGTTGATGGCCATGTCACAGTGGGCAGCGATGGCTGTGTCTCTGTGATGTCACCTTGGGCCTGTGACATCGGCGCCCCGGCGGGTATAAAAGGGGCTGCTCCCAGAGGCGGGGGAGCATTTGGGGGACAACCTCGGTGCTGCTAGGCAGGAGTTTGGAGGCGACTCGCTGACAACCTGTCCTGTGTCCGCTGTGCAGCGGAAGGCCCCGACGGGGGAGAGGAGAGAGAGGGCAGAGTAGCTTCATGGACCCCGCACGGGCGCCCGGCACAGCAGGGATGGGGGAGCTCCTTCCGTCCCCATCAGTCCCTGGTGCCCCCAACACCTCCTGCTATGGTGTCCGTAGCAGGGGGAAGACGGCGCCTGGGTGCGGCTCGTCTTCTTGGAATTGTGTCATGGCACGCTGTTTGGAAAAGACCAGCCAGGAGCTCCAGCAGCTGGAGAGACAGATGGCCCAGATGAAGGCAAGTTCACAGAACCAGAGTCTGGGTGAGGTTGGAAGGGACCTCTGGAGATGATCTGGTCTCGTCCAATGCCCCTGCTCAGGTGGGGTCACCTAGAGCCAGCTGCTCAGGACCATGTCCAGATGTGGACCGTGTCCAGAGTTGGGCCTGGGGGTCCCTCTGTCTGCCTGCAGGGCTGGGAAAGAGAGGGGACGTGAGGGCAAAGGCTGTGCCCGAGGGGAGCCGGGAAGGGATAATGCGGAGGGGAGTGCGCTTGTGGAGTGTCCCGGTGCCCTGATGGCTTCTCCTCCCCTCCTCTCTCGCAGGAGCACTTTCAAATGGCGGAGAGGGAGGCAGCTGCAAGCCTGGAAGTGGCGCAGAAGTTAACCTTTCCTGCGCATGGCTCCCTGCGACGGCGCCCGCTGGCTTCGTGGAGGGAGCAGTGGTCGGAGCCGGCAGCAGCTGTTCAGGAGCAGGCTCTGATCAATGAGGTACTGGGGACAGGAGGCACGGGGGCTCAACATGTTTGTGGGGGAACCCCCCTCAGAGGAGGCATGGCATGGATTCTTGACCAGGGCCTTTGCTTCTCCAGCTGCTCAGGAACAAGCTCCAGCGCCTGCTGGAGAGACGGGAAGGCCTCCAAGAGCCAACAGCTTTGTGAGTGGCAACGGGGCCCTGACTGAAATCTGGGGCAGGGGGGTCGGGGGGGTTGCTGAGCAGCACTGGGCAGGCCTCTGCTGCTCATGAACATCTTTCTGGCTCCTCCAGCCTGCTCTGGAGAGCCCTTTGACTTTGTCCAAGCGGCTCAAAACAGCACAGAGCAACTCGGGACTCCTGGAAGCAGCTCTGCACAACTCTGAGCAGCTCCCAGGCTCTTCCTCTGTGCCCCCCAGGCCTGGGGCGGGGGGTGGGTCTGTGCGGTGCTGGGATGCCGGGGGTGCCTGGTGCCAGCTCCAGCAGAGGCTGGGCAGCAGCCTGGCTCCCTGTTGGCCACCCAGGGCTTCCCCATGCTGGCCAAGGTCTCTTCTCACAGCCCAAACCCCGTGGTGTCCGTAGCAGGGGGAAGACGGCGCAGGCAGACACGGCAGGCGAGAGCCTGCTGCAGGAGCTGGTGGCTGTGCGGCTGGTAGGACAGACAACCCCACTGTGGGCCTTGGGGAGGGAAGGGTCTGCACTGTGCCCAGGGGACATGGGGGCACTCCCTGATCCCAGCAGGGACGAGGCAGGGGGTCTGAGCCCCCAGACCTCAGCTGCCTCACACACCCCAACGCATGTCCCTGTGTGCCTTGGCTTGCAGGAGGAGCAGCGGGCGTCAAGGAGGCATAAGATCACTTCTTGGCTGCGGTGAGTTGCTCTGGGGGCTCGGGGTGCCGGGACTCTTCCCTGTGCAGCGGGATGCCCGTGCCAGTGGTCCAAGGGCATTGGGCAGCTTTGGACTTGTCAGGGATGAAGTACTTCAGGGTTTCTTTTCTTCCTTGCTTGGGCGGCGCGTAGCGGGGGATTTTGGGGGCCCACTGGGGAGATGGACAGCAGAGCCTCACCCCAGTCCCGAGCAGGGTGTGTTGTGCCCAGCACGGTGCAAGGTCCCACGGTGGCATTCAAAGAGGGGGGTTGGAAAGAGCTGAGACAAATTTACTCCCTGCTCTGCCTGACCCCTCTCCTGTCCCCCAGGAGATTTCTTCTGTTCCTCGCCTTCCTGCAGATCGCCATCCTCATCTTCGTCCTCCTGAAGAGGGACATCCTCAATGGAGTCCGGCCACCAAAGCTGACAGACGCCTTTGGGAGCTGCCCAGGGAGGTCCCAGTTCTCTTGAAATAAAACTAGAAAGAGAATAAAGAAGTCTGTGATTGTAGGACAAGCGCGTCACCTTGTCAATGTTACATAAGAAAAACCACCATGTAAAGATGGCTTTGAAGCCACGTGCAAGGGACCTTGACTGACAAGAAGGGGAGAGGCCTCGCTGTTAGAAGGGGAGGCCATTGCCGTCGGTGCCCTTAGGAGCCTCCTGGGCTGCTTATGTCCTGCTGTCGTCCCTCCAGCAGGTCTCTCCAAAATCCCCCATGAGGACCAGGGCCCACGAACATGAGGCTGCTCCCACCTGTCTGTTGAGGGCCTCACCTGCTGCTTCTCCCCGGTCAGGCAGCCCGTAGCAGGCACCCGCTGCAATGTCACCCTTCCCTGTCTGCTCTTGAGTCCTTACCCAGGAGCCCTCAGTCAGCTCTTCACCCATCCCCAGGCAGAGCTCCACGCTCTCCAGCTGCTCCCTCACATAAAGGGCAACTCCCATCCTCCTTGTGCTGGCCTGTCCCTCCAGAAGAGCCTGTGTCCCTCCAGTGCTCACCCCAGTCCTGGCGGCCATCCCACCGCACCTCCGCCATCCCCACAAGGTCATGGCCCAGCAACTGCCCCCAGGGCTCAAACCCACCAGGGCCAGAGGTGGCCCCCACCCCAGGGAAGCCCCTGCGCTGGGGGGACAGGACTGGGGTGAGGGGATGCAGCCAGGGCTCCGTCCCCAGTGCCCACTCTGCATGCTGGGGGTCCCTCTGCCCCCCATCACCTCTAGCTTGAGGGGGTCGCAGCCCCATGGCTGGATCTACTCAGGATGAGTTTTGCACCAGGTTGTCCCTCACCAAAAACGAGGTTCCCCCCTTCCATCCCCCAGTCCCAGCAATAATCATCTCCACCAGCCTGTGGGGGGGCCATGCGGCCCTGCCCCAGGCCACCCCCACCCCCACGGGGTCGGCCCCATCCCACACACACCCACACACACACAC
>JAXCMH010138463.1:2074270-2086867 GCA_034783755.1 Circaetus cinereus
CAAAAACTTGGTCAGTCTTTTTATTATTAACTTAATATATACATATAAGTGTGTGTATGTATTACCTTAGTTTAGCTGACAGCTCCAGCTTTGTAATATTTACTTTAATACACACAGTGCTTTGCTAAATCTAAAAAAACATATTTTTTGCTCTGATGTACTCTGCAGATTGTATGGAAATGACATCTGGTGGAGAATTGTTCTTGAAGATAACTGCTTCAAACTGCAAGCTAAGGTAGTAATTTAAGGTCACAATTGTATATCACAATATTCCTGTATAAAAGAGTCAGTCGATAGATTCTCAGCAATCAGTAAAGCAAAGGCTAAAGTCTTTTGCTGTGTAAATCAAAATTCATTTCAGCTTTACAGTTCTTCAGGCTTCTTATGCACAATTCTCTCTATATTTTTTAATTTGTACACATAAAATTCTTTTTTTTTCTTTATATATATATAATTCTAACTTGTCATTCTTCAGGGAAGTTCAGTATGAGTCAACAGCATGCCCTGGCAGCCAAAAGGGCCAACTGTGTCCTGGGGTGCATCAAGCACAGCATAGCTAGCCGGTCGAGGGAGGTGATTGTCCCACTCTACACTGCACTGATCCTAAAAGATCGGACAGCTACAACCCCTTCCATCCCCCTGCAATTACATGCACGTGATTAACAGAGGACCCGGAAAGAAGAAAGACGTTTCACGCTGACAACAACACGCAGAAAAGCTCTAGCAAATGCAGAGCGAGTAACCAGGTTGGATCAGCGTGGGTGCTGCTGTAGGTGCTGGTAAGATGGGTATGCTATACAAATCTAGCCTTCCCATTAAAAAAGACTTTGAAGAAATTAGTCTGGACCGAGAACCATTACGCCAGGCTTCTGTTTGCTGCACCAATTTCCTTCTCCGTCTTGATACCGGATTAAAACGCTTCAGGTAGTACCAGAAAAACCCCAATCCCTTTCAGATGTTCACACGGAGAAGAAGGGCATCTGGGAGTGCCTCTTCCTCTCCACCGACTGGGAAGGGGCTTGGATGGCTTTCAGGCATTTGCACTGTCGCGTCTAAGCGAGGATGGAGTCTTAAGCTATGCAAAATGGCAAAAATCAATGGAGGGTGATGATATAGATTGGAATGTCTCTTACCTGTGTTTCTCTGTCAGCTTCACCACCATGGGCAAAAGTTCACATAGCGCAAATACACCAGGCAGACCCTGGTCTCCCAGTAGCCCGTTGGCTATCTTCTCATGTCCTGTAACTGAAAACGGGTTAGTCCTTACCGCCTAGCAGGAAACAAACACAGCAAACGTTGTTTCCTTAGCGAGGAACGGGAAAGGCTACTAAAACATGAGTTCAGTGAACCGTATCGGTGTAGCCCTGCCCACTCACTTGTGGGGGGCCTGACAGTGCTTACAAAGGGTCATTAAAAAAGCACCATCAGGATCGAGTCTATTTTTCCTACAGGCTATCAGTTAAAGCCCCAGCTAGCCCAAAGAATGAGTGATGCATCAGTCCCCAGGCTGGACTGTTTTGGTCTCTGCTGGCAAGTAACGGCACAAGCTGTTCCTCTCGACCTCAACCCCAAGTCCACGTCATCTTCCACCAAAATGTAGTCCACCCAAGCATGCTTCAGGAGACAGCACCGGTAGGAGAAAGCCATACATCTATATGCAAGAGTGAGAAAAACGGAAGTAATACATAAAGGCAGGAGAGTGCCAGGGCTGCAGAAGGACACAGATTGCCCATCTTTATATAAACGAAGATCACCCTGCAGCATTCTCCTGCACCCTGCCATTCTTCTACCCGTTGCCCATACCAGTCCTATTCTTAGAGCAAATCAATTGGGTTTCTGTAAAATGACAGTATGTTCCCCTATTGACATTATCCCTAAAATGACATTATTATCCCTAATAAGCTATCTGACACAAATTACGATCCAAGCTGAGAAAGATACTATCCAGTTTCTTCACCAAATTCCACATTTCGGGGTTCCAAGTACTGAATGCATAACACAGCCCCTGGTAGCCATCTGGCAGCACACTTGGATCCATAATTACCGTAAGTATGAGCATCATGGTCTGCATGGATTCCTCTCCTGGTGACCGATAAAAAGCAATTCTTTTGACAGGAGAAGTCCTTTGAAAACTGAACAACAGCTCTACGGTAGCGTGCGAGATCGCATCAAGAGAAACAGAAGCCATGGGATACTGGGAGGTGGCCCTAAGAACAGGGCTCCGATTAACTATCCTGTGTACTTCAGGAATTTCAATCATCCACAAAAACTGCAGAGGCATCCTGAACCCAAGCAGAATGAGCTTCAAACATGGTCTGAAGGTTCTCCCAATATCACCTCATAGCAAGTAACTTCCACCCAACTTCCAGGAAAGAACAGATGGGTCTTTTTGTCCTTTCTAGGCAGGGGACTGAAGAAAGAGTGGTCCACATAAGGATTTATCACATGAGAACCAAGTCTCGCAAACAGTTTCAATCTTTAGGGCAGATGAAGAAATACAAACTATGTCTACCTTTCAATGGATTCTCTCAGACCGCTCTGCCCACGCTGCTCTAGGATAGCTTCGCTTGAAGGTCTGCGTTGTACCTACCGTGGCCGTGTGGCTCCTCAGATTTGTGGTTCCTACGCAGCCTCCGACATAACTCATAATCTGCCAGTGATTCACATTTCAGAGCGCCGAAAGCAAACATGAAGGCTGCGTGGATGTGCAGTAGTATGTTGTTCTGATTGCAAGGATATGCGGTACCTGCCCGAGAGCGAGATGAGTTTGGGTGAAGAGCCTGAGGTGGTTAGGGTTCCCGGTGCTGTGGGGTTTGCACAGCGTTATAAAACTGCGTAGGACAAGGGAGTCAAAATCTGGCGTAGTTTCATCCACAGGTAGATCACTCCTTGCGCTGAAAGAGCCCCAGAACCACACTTGGGTTTCACCTCAGAGGAAACTGGTTTGGTGTTAAAGGGAAGCTGAGCACGGACCACCCATGCAGCGTAGAAGATACAGCACCAAAACCTGGGAGACAGCTAGGGAGCTAAGCCGTCTTGTACGTGAATGTTCACAGAGCTGCTGGGGCACGTGGCACCTGTCTCTTCCTCACTTAGGCTTAGGCAAGTACACTGGGTAGCAGTGGCGGTGAAGTCTGCACAACAGTCAAGCTGCTGCCCCTACTGGTGTTTTCTTTGCAAAAGAAACATAACAGCTTACATCATTCTGCTGCCCTAAGACTATGGGGGCCCAAATGATAACTGCCAGGTTTGGTTTGGTTTGGTTTGGTTTTTAAAAAGAGGTTCTCTGGAGATCCCCTACAGAATGATGATGGCAACCCACATGAACGCTTCCAAATGAATGAAAGAAATCACAGTTCTTTCTGCTCCCTCAGGCTGGCTTCGGAGGAGAGCATAAGTTTGTCTGTGTTCTCAGGATCTTCGTCTCACCCTGGTATCTCCTTGGCAATTTATTTATCCTACCTGTCCCAAAAGAAAGGCATATTCTGAAAGCAGGGCTGGAAATCCGACCACGCTCTTTTGGAGGCTAAAGGAGTTTTTAAATCGGAGACAAGCTGATCTTGGGTTATTCTCCAAAGAACATTTTTAGGATCTCCTTGCTGCTTTGACTTCTCCTGAGCATGCACTATGAGGGATTCATGAGGGAACATGATGAAAGTGGCGCGGTCACTTTGATCTAGGTGGGATGGAAGACGCTGAAATCTGCTTCATCGCTGCTGTAACATTACAGGTAACATCACACCATAGAAATCGTTATTCTTGCTGGGGTGGTGATCTGAAGAAAGTCAAACAGATTGTGTCGCTTCCACCAGAGGCCAGATATGGTCAGCGTCAGAATATGAGGAGAAAGTCTGAAGGCCTTCACTTGCCAAAGCAATAGGGGAAAAAAGGTACTTACTTCACCATCTACTTTCATATACGCCCTGGGGACCGCTTTGACAAAACGCTGAAACATCGTGGAAGCTATAAGCAAAGACAGAGAGACACAATTAATAACCGGTGAAGAGCTGCAAAGCTTAACCGACACGTTCGGTAAACACAAGCTGGTTTTGTTCAACTTGTCAGGGAACATCTTTCTGCACAACAGCTACTGGAGGTATTCGAGGACAGTAAAGTTAACGCCTGACACGAGTTTTCCTTTTGCCAAAGTGAATCTCGTTCCTGTTCCAACCAAAACCAAAACCAAAACTACTGGCATTTTGGCCTTGACTAAATGGAAAACTTTCTAACAAACCAGTTATCTTGCTATAGTTTCACCAGTACAACTTCTTGAAAATTCTTAACTCTAGCACATGAAAACCTTTATATTTAACAGCATAGCCCTAAGAAAACACACTCAACCCTAAATGAGAATCCTCTACCAACGTCAATTAACACCGCAGTTTATTCCTGTAGAAGCATGGGTTTTGTCGTATCAGGAGATGAAAAGGAAGGTCTGGATCAGTGAAGGGAAAAAAAAAAAAAAAAAGGAGGAGAACTCCTCCTGCTGCCTCAGACCAGGCTGTTCCTTCAGTTCTCTTAAGGATAACGAAAGGCAGGAGTCGCTTTGAAAACCTGTTTTCTATGAAATTCCCTAACAGGAGAAGATTATTCATCCACTTCTACAGAAGAAGTCATTCTCATATGTAAGATCTTCAGCTGGTCTGCAGTAAACGTAAATCTGACCTGCAATCTGCTTCTCCCACTTCTTTTCCAGGGCACGTCTTCAGTCCTAATTCCTCAAGAATGTGCCAACTGCTTCTCCGAGGCCCAGGATGGAAAGCTGCAGCCTACAGAGAGAATCTTACCAGCCAGCTACAGGCCCCCTCTCAGAAAAACTAGGGCATCACGATCGTATCGAGCATTATCACACCTCTTCATTTTTCTGTATTTTATTTTAAGCACCATCCTTTGATTTGGGTGCAAGAATTAAAATCGATGGTGGAAAAACTTAAAAGAACGGATTCAGGTAGGGTTAACAATCCTACCACCACCTCAAAGCAAACGACTTCTCTCTCCAAGCTTTGTTAGTACAAACTTTGTGTAGAATAAGTCAACAGATTTAATAATAGAATGAGTTACCTGGAAAATAGGGGATGCAACAGAGCTGCTCAACAGGCCATGAACAGTGTTTCCAGCCTACCCCCCTGGATAGCCCCAGCCCAGGATCGGTTTAAAACCTAGTCAAGCTAATCCGTAGAGACAGGTTGAACAAAAGATGAAAAATCAGCAAGAAGCAGGTACTTTGCTGGCAAAAGACTAAAACATGCAGAGCTTGTAGAGATAGATGTGTAACAGTTAATGGAGCAACTTGAGGGTTTCTCAGAGTTGTGCAGAGATGGGACTTGAAGGCAAACTGAACAGGAGACGACTGACCCGAGGCAGACCTTGAAATCTCAAAGATGAGAACTGGGACCAGACGAGACGAGAGAGCTGAGGCAAGAACTAATTAAAGGGCTTTGATGAACGATAGGACCTGGGAACCGAGATTCAACTGGAAACTTACACAGATTTTGGACCGGGATAATGGGTGGTAAAAAGGTATATAAGACTGAGAAACTTTTGGAGGGTTGCCATTCACTGTGGCGGTGGCCCAACTCTGAGTTGTTAATAGAGCAAACCTAGAGAAACCAATGTCTGAGAATGCTTTAACACTTTGCAGGCTTCAGCGGATCTAAAAAAATGACTAATCTCTGCAGTGGCATATGAAGTGGTACGGTCAGGATCTTTCACGGAAAATGCACACAAGCAGGCTTGCGTGAATAAACCAAGATTAGAGTTTGAGCAGCAGCAGCATGAGGGCAGAATTGCCTTTCCTTCTCAAGCCAGCAAACTGGAGCTATCTAGGAAAGATCAGCGCTATTTCAACTTCACTGCAGCTGTTCAGCTGCTACTGTTGGGTAGACCAAGGTCAGGCAGACACCATGACATGACTCTCCACCAACTATCAATTAGGCCTTTTTTCCCTCTCCTGCATCTTCTGGTTACCTCCTACTGTGCACAGTAGCTAGACAGGGCTCCCCCTGAACTACACCTGATGCAGGCGCTTAATAATGATGTGCTGTACCTGCTGTCGTGCCTCCACGAACGCTGAAAAGACAGACCTTTCAGAAAGGTCACAGAATCAAAACACGTTGGCACATTTGTTCCACGTGAATGGAGGCAGCTGTTCCAGAAAGAGCACAACGTGGAGGAGTCCACGTTTTACGCAACGCTGTCAGGGTTCTCGTGAAAGACTGGGAACTTTGCTCCTGTTCTCTTCTAACACTTACTAATAGGGACACTTAAAAAGAGATTTCTCCCAGCAGGCTTTTACCTTGCTGCGCAGCGACGTCCGTCCCGTCCAGAGGGTTCACAATGCCTGGATAATCCCTCCCAAACGAGAGATGCTCGATATAGTGCGTCATAGTGATCTGAAACGGAAACGCTAATAACTCAAACAACTGCACAGCATCCAAGGGGCAAGGTAAGGGGCCTAAAGTTAATTACTTGTATATGTTTCTGAGTGTGGCTCGGGAACAGAGACAGGTCCTCCCTTACTCTGCGCGTCCTAACAGTAAACTCCAAAGCACTTGCTCTTCTTTTTTATTCCTGGGAGATTCCAAGATGTGGAATTTCTCCTTTTCCTGCTGGAAATCCCCAGATCCCGCTGCCTCTCCCTCTCATCTACAGAGCAGGCTCTCCCGCCCGCTCCTCTCCCTGCCATAGAACCATGCTGTCAGCACCTCGGTGGCACAGGTACAGGTATCATCTGCCTTCCTCCCAGCACAAGGCAAACTCCAACAGATCCAGAAGCAGTTGTGAAAATGCCAACCCTAGAAAACTGAGAAGCACAGATTAAGGAGCAAGGCAGTCTCCGGAAGAGGGGAACAGGCTTGCCAAGCAACACGCAGATGTCCCAGAACATACGTCAGAGCCTTGTGTGAAAGCAGGTCCCAGGTTCTGCCCGCCCAGAGCCATAATGCCAAATCCGGCCGGGATCAGTACACTAGGATCTCAATGTGGCAAAGGGAGGGAAATCCAGAGGGAAAATAGAGCAAGAGAACCAGAACACCGTCTTGGGAACACTTACATTGATCAAGTCCGAAGCTCTGCAGATCGTCAACTGTAACTGAAACATAGTTTAACAATGTAGTTCAGACTGCAATAACGAGCCTATCTATTTACCTTATGCTAGCTTATAAGGGAGCTCCTCTCATCTCCATTGCGATCTAAAACGGCAAGAAAATCACCTGGGTTTCTCTCTTGCTTCCAGTAGGGCATGTGATAGATAAAACTCCCCTCCTGACTTAGACTAGCCACTGCTACAGTGAAGGAAAGTAACTTTAACTTGGGGTTACTTCAGATCAGGTATTTCAGTCCTCACCTGAATGTATTCTTAATCTAGGGCAAAAACAAGATCCCAGGGGCAAGCAAGGAAAACTTCACTCTTATCTCAGTCACCACCTGACACGCATAACTCCTCTAACTACTGTAAAACCCAGAGGCACAGCAGATCTAAACTAACAACTGAGCAGAGCACGTGCCTTAATATCACGTGCAAGTGCCCTCAAGAAACCATCATCATCTTAGCAACTCTCAGCGCCCTGCCTATCAGCCCTGTTACTGGCTGCCCCGAGTACCCACAGGGACAGGAAAAGACTTTGCGGGGCCGGCCTGAGCAGGGTATTTGCAAACCGCTGGTGGGGCCAAGGTGAACTCTCACCAGTGCTAGGATTTGGGGAATTTGGCCTGCCCCCTCTCTGCCCTTCCTGCATGCAGCAATATGACAACGCCGGCAGCACCACGCACCCCCAGGAGGGATCTGGCAAAGATACGGGCAACGGGATATCTTTCAGTTGGCTACTTAAATGACTTTATGCAGTGCCAGAAGCATCAGTCTCAGGATGAAAATACAGCTTGCAACTCAATTTCAGTATCGCTCCTACCAGGTTTACCCAAAGGCACACGGTCATCTTAAAGGAGCCAGAGGCTGTGGCGCATTTTAACAGGTAAATTCACATGCTCAGGGAGTCAGACCTCGCCCTTCTTTCACCTCAGCAAAGAAAAACACACTTCAAAAATCGTGGGCTATTATTTGAGGAGCTGATGGACTCAGATCACCAAGGGCTGCTATTAACCAAGATTAGGAATGCTGCTCCCTTGAAGGGTTTCTGATATACGGCCTAGCACAAGACAAGCTGCAAAGCTGAAGAACTGATTGGAACGAGCCTCTCCTTTAAAACATTTATTTAACATGAGGGTGCTGTGAACTCTTTTTTTTTTTTCCATTAACAGCTTTCAATAAAACACCAGAAGCTTTACTTGTATTCCTATAAACCCCTTATAAACCCAAAGAGATACACATGCAAATCAGAGAACGTACAGTCAGAAAAGGAAATGCTAAGCCTAAGCTATACTCCTCCAAACGCTCTGATCTAGGGAGAGGCCCTTGCATTTCACAGTTAAAACGTTCAACGCTCAGAAACTAAGGCTGCAGCCACTGCAGTTAAGGCAATGGTTCTGCGTTACAAAGAGCTCAGAGCTGCACTGGCTTCAGATATTCCTGTGGCTGTCTCTGACAAGTGTGCAGACCTATCACTGCCACTAGCACAGTGGTTTGTGTGCCTGGGCTGGCAACTGGATCAAAGAACTCATTTGGCCTTAAAAAAGAAACTCCCACTAAAAATTTGGAAATAGATGTGAAACGGTGGGCAGGGAAAGGAAAGAAGGGAGAAGTGGCCTTGGGATCATGCGACGCCATCTTTCTTAACGGTTACCAGCAACACCCTGCTTCATGCTGCAGTATTATTTGCACTTCAGGCAAGAGTTAAGTGGCTTAGCTGCCAGTGAAGTGTCAAGTCCCGCTGCCTTTTGTGCAGACACCAGCAGGCTAACCTTCAGTTAATAACAAGGTGCTACAGAGATCCCAGCTCTGGTGGATCTGCATTTAAACTGGACCTACTGCCAAAGGAATAAAACAGTCTTTGCCCCCCCATCTTTCTGTTGATGGCTCCTTCCTGTTCCACCCTCCTTTCGGTCATGAGCCACGTCAGAGAACGTAACAGGCCAAAATGTAAGTATGGCTTTATGTGAGCCTGTTCTTCCAGCCAGAGCCGCTCCAGAGTAAGGTTAATCCCATCAGCTTTAACGCTTGGGTAGTCACATTCGTTAGCCTCTGAAGTGGGAGCTGAGTACTAGTAAGGCTGACAAATCTTACAGTAATAGCGCAGTGCCAGAGAAATTCAAGGGCAGCACTTGACAAAGACCAGCCATTCCCTAACCTGTTATACTAGGTTTACATCGCGCACGACCCCCTTTAACAGTTACGGCTATCCAAAACAAAAATTCCCCACAGTGCTCTTGCCACGCCTTCCACAGATAAAACGCCGATTAATTAGTTTTCATAAAACTCTTCTCCAATAACGATTTACACGTTCAGTTTCTAAAACAGCGTTCCACCAGACCGCAGGTTGGTTTATCTCTGATCACTGAGGATTATGCTAAGCACGTGCGTATGTACTCTAGGTCGCAGATAAACGTGTAGCTAGCCATAGTTTGCTTAACATAAAGCAACAGGCTACTTAGCCTGCTTAGAGAAGAAACAGAACAGAAGAGCTTAAGAGACTGTCAGCTAGGACCAGAGACTGTTATTTCTGAAGAAACACGAACACATTCCTTCCTTTCCGTAACTGCAGCTAAGTGCCTAGCTAGGTAAAATCAAGAGACCTGTAAAACATCTTAAGTTTGTCAAGAAGTCTGTCTGGTTTTATATAACCTAGTTTTCTTCACCGTTTTAAGAACTGCTGTCTATCTGAAGACTCCGCCCCTTCTTGCATTTCTCACCTGAACAACCACAAAGCCTCCCTGGACTCCAAAATTCAGTCCTTTACCTGCAAAACAGCACTTACTGCCACTCAGGACTCTCTCAATAAACACATGAAGACTGCAAGAGACCCAAGACACAGCTACCCAAACACGTTGCTCCAAGGTGAGCTAGGACACCAATTCTCAAACTGGGGATGAATTTTCTGGAGGAAAATATCTTACAGCAGGAGCGCAGCGGCAGGAAGATGATGAGCGGCATTAGGATGCATCGTGAAAAGGGGACTGAGGCAGGGAGCAACACAGAAAATGTTGCAGCGAGGAGAGGGAGCGAGCAAAGCCGAGAGCCTGAGCCCTCTACCAGATGTTACCGAGTCAAAACATCACATCTCAAGCCGTAATCACCATGATTAGGGTAAGAATTAGAGACCGAGGCAACAAAGGCAACCTCGTGGTTGGTGTCTACTGCAGGCCACCCAATCAAGGGGAGCCTACTGACGAAGCCTTCTTACTCCCGCTACAGGAGGCAGCGCGCTCGCAGGCTCTCGTCCTGCTGGGGGACTTCAACCACCTCGACATCTGCAGGAAAAGTAGCACGGCGAGCTGTAGGCAATCCAGGAGACTCCCGGAGTGCACTGAGGGTAACTTCTTAAGCCAGGTAACAGGCAGCCCGACCAGAGGAGATGGGGTACTGGACCTGTCGGTCACCGACGCAAGTGAGCTCATCGGTGACATCAAGACTGGAGCCAGCCTGGGCTGCGGTGGTCATGCACTGGTGGAGTTCGCAGTCCTGAGGGATACGGGTCAGGCGAAGAGTAAAGTCAGGACCCTGAATTTTAGGAAAGCAAACTTCCAGCTCTTCAAGGAGTTAGTCTATAGGACCCCCTGGGAAACTGCCCTCAGGGTCAAGGGAGCAGAACAGAGCTGGCCGATCTTTAAGGACGCTTTCCCTAAAGCGCAAGAGCTCTCGATCCCCAGGTGGAAGAAATCAGGAAAGGAAGGCAGGAGACCCGCATGGATGAGTCGAGACCTGCATGGATGAGTCGAGACCTGCTGGTCAAACTGAAGGGCAAGAAGGAAATGCACCGGCAGTGGAAGCAGGGACAGGTATCCTGGGAAAGTATAGGGACGCTGCCCAGTTGTGTCGGGATGGATGGGGCCAGGAAGGCCAAGGCGTGGCTGGAACTGAACTTGGCAAGGGACGCAAAGAATAACAAGAAGGGCTTCTACAGCTATGTCAGCCCAAAAAGGAAGGTCAAAGAAAGCATACCCCCCTGATGAGCAAGACTGGCAAACTGGTAACAAGGGACAAGGAGAAGGCTGAGGTACTCAACAACTTTTTTGCCTCAGTCTTCACTGGCAGCCTCTCTTCCCACACCTCTCCGGTGGGTGGACCGCAAGACGGAGACTAGGGCAGCAAAGGCCCTCCCACTGTAAGAGAAGATCAGGTTCGTGACCACCTGAGGAACCTGAACATACATACGTCCATGGGACCTGACGAGATGCATCCCAGAGTCCTGAGGGAACTGGCTGATGGAGTTGCCAAGCCGCTCTCCATGATATTTGGAAAGTCACGGCAGTCGGGTGAAGTCCCTGGTGACTGGAAAAAGGGAAGCATGACACCCATTTTTAAAAAAGGTAGAAAGGAGGACCCTGAGAACTACCAACTGGTCAGCCTCACCTCTGTGCCTGGGAAGGTCATGGAACAGATCCTCCTAGAAGCTATGCTAAGGCACATGTTGGACAGGGAGGTGATTCGAGGCAGCCAGCACGGCTTCACCAAGGGCAAGTCCTGCCTGGCCAACCTCGTGGCCTTCTATGATGGAACGACTACACCAGTGGACGAGGGAAGAGCTACAAATGTCGTCTATCTGGACTTCTGCAAGGCCTTTGACACGGTCCCCCACAACGTCCTTCTCTCTAAATTGGGAGAGATACCGATTTGATGGGTGAACTGTTTGATGGATGAGGAATCGGTTAGATGGTCTCATCCAGAGGGTAGTGGTCAACGGCTCAATGTCCAGATGGAGATCGGTGACAAGCGGTCTCCCTCAGGGCTCCGTACTGGGACCAATACTGTTTAATATCTTCATCAATGACATCGACAGTGGGATCGAGTGCACCCTCAGCAAGTTTGCAGATGACGCCAAGCTGAGCGGTGCAGCTGACACGCCTGAGGGATGGGATGCCATCCAGAGGGACCTGGACACACTTGAGAAGTCGGCCCATGTGAACCTCATGAGGTTCAACAAGGCCAAGTGCAAGGTCCTGCACCTGGGTCAGGGCAACCCCCAGTATCAATACAGGCTGGGGGATGAAGGGATTCTGAGCAGTCCTGCAGAGAAGGACTTGGGGATACTGGTGGATGAAAAGCTGGACATGAGCTGGCAATGTGCGCTCGCAGCTCAGAAAGCCAACCGTATCCTGGGCTGCATCAAAAGCAGCGTGGCCAGCAGGTCGAGGGAGGGGATTCTGCCCCTCTGCTCCGCTCTGGTGAGACCCCACCTGCAGTTCTGCGTCCAGCTCTGGGGTCCTCAGCACAGGAGAGACATGGACCTGTTGGAGCGGGTCCAGAGGAGGGCCACAAAAATGATCAGAGGGATGGAACACCTCTCCTATGGGGAAAGGCTGAGACAGTTGGGGTTGTTCAGCCTGGAGAAGAGAAGGCTCCGGGGAGACCTTATAGCAGCCTTCCAGTACCTAAAGGGGGCCTACAGGAAAGATGGGGAGGGACTTTTTACAAGGGCATGTAGTGATAGGACAAGGGGCAATGGCTTTAAACTGAAAGAGAGTAGATTCAGACTAGATACAAGG
>JAXCMH010138470.1:3428569-3449595 GCA_034783755.1 Circaetus cinereus
AAGCTCACAAGATACAACCTCATCCACCAAAAGCTACTTCCCCTCTCTATCCTCCTCCTCTCCAGCACTCAGCAGAGGATCTAGAAGAATACTGCGTTTTTGGTTCAGCAAATGGAAATTGTTGACCTAAATAATTTGGATTTTAAGTAGGATTTCTATAGCAAGTATTCCAGGTTTTTCTTATTGTGCTGTGATGAATACACCCATCTCATAGTCCAATCTCCGCAGTCGTTTGACCAGTTACTCTGGAACTTGGTTCTTGGTCTTTTTTCATGGTCTTTGATCTTCTGTTTAAAACTTTGCTCAGTTTTTAACTTACTACATAATATGCACTGGATTAAAAAAAAAAAAAGAAGAAAAGAAAAGAAGGAAAAAGGGAGAGAAAAGGTAAAAAATAGAAAGAAAGAAAAAGAAAAAAGGAAAGAGGAAAGAAAAAAGAAATACCACTGCATAACGGCATATTTACCACATGGTCCCTTAAAATCACAAGAAACATTTTTTGGTGCCATGTTGTATATCCTCACTCAGCAGGCAGCAGCAGCCCTAGGACCTGATGACATGGGAGCTCCACAACCTGCTTTAAGTAAAGCTCCAGGACCAGCTTTGCAAGAATTTGATGAGGCACAGCAGTCTACCAGGCAGGTATGCCTATAATGGCATACCAGTTCCTTCTGGTCATTTGTATCTCCTGCGTACACCTAACCTCCTACATGTGGAAGACCAGAGAGTGGCCACCTACGCTGCTTCAAACAGCTTTCCTGAAGACAAAATATTTCATGAGGGGGGGAAAAAAAAACCAGAACAGACCTACTCTAGTCCACAGAAAACAGAAAAATAAGTAAGAAATGAAGACGAAAAAAGGGAAGCCGAATATGAGCTTCCCTTTTTTTGTTTGGAAAGGAAAATCATGGAACAATTAAAAGAAAATACAGAAAGAAGTGTCGCAATGAAAGAGTTAGCTATTCAGGAAAAAGAAGTCAATACACGTTGGCAAGGATTTCGTGGTCGTCTATTGATGATCAAGGTAAAAAAAGGAAAGACGTATGAATTATTAACAAATAAACAAGTAACACCAGATAACATTCATGAGATTGATGTCATTCATTTGTTAAAGAATGGAAAAACATTGACGCTGAAAGTGGATAACGAAAGAAGCAAGTTTGGGCCTGAACAAAACTCTAATTTTGAAGTTCCGATGTTTTATATTAATACACGGATTAAACGAGAAGTGTATCGGGAATATTTTTTATCAGAGAAAGAACTGCGAAACGAACAGAGGAATAAGCAAAAGGACGTAAAAAACGGTTGAAAAAGAAAAAACAAGTATAACATGTTTAGATGCTTGTACTTTGGTTTGAGAGGAGTGATTTTTTATGATTCAAAAGAAAATTGAACAATTGACTAAAAATAGACTTGTTCAAATGGTTAACTTTATCGTGTTATTTATGGTGACGAGTACTTGTGTTATGATTATCGTTTTACTAACTATTCAATATGTAGCTGTTTTGTATCAAGAACAGCCCACCACTCTTGGCGATGTAAAACATATTTCTATCATGATGGGAAGTTTACTAGCTCTAGTGAATATTCTAGCGGGAGTTTTGATTACTTGTTTTATAAGTGTAACTAGAAAACAATGGAACAAAATTAAAAAAAGACGAATGATTAAAAACTAAAGGAGAGAACCGATGGACGATTATTTGTATAAAATTTTGGATGTTGTTGCTATAGGTGGAACATTGTCTGTTTCTTTGTTATTTTTGTATGCAATCGTCGATTTTTTATGTTCTTTGTATTTTAGGAAAAAGGACAAATAATTTGCTAGAGCTAGATTATTTAGTTAGTAGAAATAGTTTTAGAAATGAGGTAATTATGAAAAAAGAACTATTAATTTCAATTGGAAGTATTACAACAACGTTATTAATGAACAAATTGTATAAACAGTACAATAAAAAGAAACAAAAACGAATTCTTGAAGAAGACCCATTCCAAATTTTAGACCCATTCCTGAATTATTATTACTGGTCGACAGACTTTGATAAACACTTTAAGAAAGTTATTAGTGAAAGAATGACACTTGATGAGGTAAAACTATTAAAAGCAGTCTTTAAAAAGCGTGAAGAATCATTAAGTGGTAAAGAAGAAATTGTTTACTACCATTTCTTGAGGATTATTGACCAGTATTTACCTGTAGAATCCAGTTTTGAAGAATTAAATCAGAAAAAAATTCCAAGAAATATGACAGAAGAAGATTTACGAGAGTTAGATTATTTATTAGAGGAAACGGAATAAGAGAGGGATGAAAAATATGTATTATGTGTTAAGTTTTTTTGCAGGGATAATTATTGCTGTTGCTTCTTATGAAAATGTAATAAAACTGTTTAAAGTCTACGAAAATCGTCAAGAAAAAGCTATTTGCAAAGAGTTTAATTGTAATAAAAATGACTTCACTTATTTTTGGAGTGGCGAAGACGATTTTTACATTGTAACGGTACAGGGAAAAGAGTATCATGTGAAATTTTCTCAAAATAATCCTATGAAAGTTGTATACAGGCAAGAATTAGAAATGATACATCAGGGATAAGTAAATAGAATGGTTTAGATTGTAGCTGTTCGAGAGGGTAAGCCAAAGTAAAAAAGATAGAAAAAAATTATTTTTCAAGCATAATTTTTTTTAGGTGTAAAAATAAATAATAGAATTAAACAAACAGTTAATGAAGCCAATAAAACTGATTGTATTCCAATAAAAATCACACCGAGTAATAAAAGTAAGGGGCATGGAAACATTAAAAGGAAAAAATGGTCCATGACTAACTCAGTATAGGATATAGCTAATTTGTACAAACCATAAGCTATCAGTATCGCTAAAATTCCTAAAAAAACAAGCAAAAAAATCACCTCCTATCGTTGCTTACCCTCTCGAACAGCTACAATCAGAAGTTAACTTATTCTATCATAGGAACTGGTGAAAAAATAAATTTAGTAACAATGTAAATAATAACTCATTAGAGGAGTGGAAGAATGACTCAAATAGAAATACTCGCACTTATTTTGACTAGAGTAGAAGCTGTGTGGCTAGTAGAGAGTAAAAATGAAAAAATACTCTAAGAAAGGAGCGACGTAATGGCAGAGTTTTGTTTTTTAGAAGCAAAAGTAATGGAAGTACCAATCGCTCGTGAAATCCCACTGGAACGAGCAGAGCTATTACTAAAAAGACAGAATAAAATTGCTAACCAAGAAAAACAGGAAATGAGTTGTACTTACAACTTACGTATTGATGGACAAGTTGTTTATGAATCAAGCTTAGTATTTCCGGTAGAAAATTTTTCTTTATACGGGACAATTGTTAAAGAAGTAGAGGAACAAGAATTTAACAGTGAAGAAGAAAAAGAAGCTTTTTTAGAATGGTTGTCTAAAACTTTTAACGTAAAAAAAGAAAAAAAGAAAGCAACAAATAGACCTAAAAAAGAAAAAATAGAAAAACAATGGCAAATTCCAAGAATAAACAAACGGATTGCGATTGTTTTTTTTGTGGTACTGTTTTTTATTTGTTCAGCTGTCGGAATATTTGTTTATGCGACAACTTCTGAAAAGCGGGTATCGTATGAAGAACTAGTAAGAAAAGAGAAGTTTATCGAAGCTGGAAAAGAATACCCAGATAAGCGACGAGAAGTTGAGAATTTAATTTTTAAAAAGATTCAGACTGAAGAAAAACCAGAATTAGGAAAACTTAGAGCTTACAACAAAGAGATACCTACTATACAAGGAGATTTTGACCTAGCAATGTTGGCTTATGACTACGGTAAATCTATAGGAATTTACGAGAAAGAGAAAGATCAATTTAAAAATGATCATTCAAGATTACCTCTCGTAGGATATGCCTATTTGAAAGAACAAAAATTAAAGGCTGCAAAAGAAATTTCTGAACAAACAACAAGTCCAGAACTTGAAAAATACATTTTAGAGTATGAACAGTTTCAGTTAATTATCCAAGAAAAAGAAAAACAAATTAAGGAATTACAGAAAAAGCCTACTGAAAACAAGAAAAAAATCGAACAAGCGATTAATGAACTGTACGAAGCAAAAGAAAAATTAAATCAACTATAAAGGAGCATTCAAAATGAAAAAACTTAGTATTAAGAAAGAAGTTATTGCTAGTATTTCCATTTGTGCTGTTATTCTTGCTGGAGGGATAGGATACAGTGCGTACAACAATAACAAGGAGCAACCTCAAACAACTATTGAAGAAAAAAATGAAAACAAGATTCCAAAAAAAGATTCAAATAATTCTTTTTTTCCAAAGAAACCAGAAAAAAAGGAAGCTGGAAGTATTAAGAAGACGGTGAAAAAGGAGAAAGAAGATAGTCATTTGGCTGCTTTTCAATCTGAAATACTCAACGATTTAGCTCAAGAAAAACAACAAGCATTTGAAATGCTGAACAATCAAGTAAAAAAAGAGCAGCAAGAAGCAAAACCTGCAAAAGTACCAACAGACGACAATATATTGAATCTAGTCAATCCAATTAGACCACAATTACCTGAAACACCAGAAAAAAATGATAACGGTAATGATAAAGGTAAAGAAAATCCGGTGAAGCCAGAACCGAAACCAACGCCAAATCCGACACCAGAACCAAACCCAACACCAACACCAGAGCCTACACCTGATCCAGAACCGACACCACCGCCTGTTGCTGAGACAGATTTTTCTGTTCTATCAACTCTTACAGAACAAGCATCAGGACTTGATCTATCTTTGTATCTATCTTCTAGTATCGAGCAATTCAAGCTTGAATTGCTTGTTTCTCAGCGGATGTTGGAAGAACACACAAGCACACAAGAAGCCGTAAATAATCAAGTGGCGCGTCTTCAAGCAGCAATTGATAATTTAGTGTTAAAAGGAAATAAACAAGGTTTACAGGCGGCTTATTCGCTTAGCTTGCTAATCAAGACAGACATTTTCACAGAAGAAAGTGTCGAACCTTTTGAAACAGCCAAATCTAATGCTAAAAAAATTCTTGAAAATCTTGAAGTTAGTCAAGAACAAGTAGACGAAGCAAAACAACAATTACAAACTGCAATTGATGGATTAAAAGAAAAAGAAGAACCGAATTTAAGTCTGGTTTACCTACAAAGGTTATTAGATCAAGCATTAACTATTGACACAACGGTTTACACAGAAGCCACGGTAACCGTATTCACCGAAAAAGTTTCTGAAGTGCAAGCATACATTTCTGCAAATGATATTACGAAAGAAAACAACGAACGATTACTTGAAGAATTGCAGCAAGCAATGGATCAATTACAGAAAAAAGCGGATACTTCAAAAATTAAAGAGTTGTTAACTACTATTGAATCGATTGATCGTAGTATTTACACAGAAGAGAGCTTACAAGCTTTAGATACGATAGTTACAGAAGCCCAAGCTCTTTTACAAGAAGAGAATTTGTCTCAAGAACAAGTGGATAATTGTTTCAATAGCTTGCAGCTTGCTTTCCAACAGTTACAAGAAAAAGAATTTTCTGTAGAAGAGTAACTGTATGAAAAAGAAAGTTATTGCATGGTTAGTAGTAACCTGTGGACCGCTTTTTATTGTTTTTGGTTTTATTGGCTTAATTATATTTATGACGGTAGATAGCCAACAAATTAACAATGAAACAGGGTGTAACATTACAGGAAGTTATGACACAGGAAAAGTAGATAAATTCCTCGAAAAAGCAGGTGTATTTGCAGGAAAAAGAGAGGTATTCGAGCGAGTAGCTGCAAAATATCATGTCGATCCAGTTTTGATGATTGCTATTTGTATTCAAGAAACAGGATGGGGAAAATCAGATGCTGTGGTCAACTACAATAATCCAAGTGGACAAATGACAAGTGAAGGATTGATTCATTTTGGAAGCTTAGAAGAAGGATTAGAACTAACTGGAAAAACTTTAAATAACCTAGTCAATGAACGTGGATTAAGTACCGTAGAAAAACTGCAAACAGCCTATGCGCCATCAGGTGCATTAAATGATCCTACTGGTTTAAACAATTTTTGGGTGATAAATATTAACAATTTCATTGAACAACTAGGAGGCCTTTCTTCAGGAGTAAGTTCTTGTGAAAATCCAAGTCAATTGCCAACTGTCAATCCAACACAGGTCGGCGTAATATTAATGGAAATTCCCAATGAGTACAAAGATAAACTTCCTTACCCACCTTATAATAAGGTGAATTACAACACGTCAGGTAGTTATCCAGTCGGACAATGTACATGGTACGCTTATAATCGTATTCGGCAATTAGGTGGGCAAATGGACGATTACATGGGCAATGGGGGACAATGGGGGATTTCAGGGACTATGAAAGGTTATCCAGTAACTAGTTATCCAAGATTGGGAAGTGCCGTTTCGTTTCCTGCAGGTATTGCAAATGCAGCCCCCACATATGGCCATGTTGCGTTTGTCGAGTATGTCCATTCTGACGGAAGTATTCTCGTTTCAGAATCAAATGTAGTTAATGATCAAACGATTTCTTATCGGATTATCGATAGTCAAACAGCAAAACTCTTGAAATATGTAGGGAGTGTAAAAAAATAAAAAGGAAGTGTGTATCAGTGAAAAGAAAAAAATTCTATTGCTGGTGTTTTGTTTGTGCAAGTATTCTTGTTCTTTCCTCCTGTGGAAGTAAAGAAAAAACAAAAGAAAGTAAATCGGAGATTACCACAGAAACCGTTAAAAAAGTAGAACAACCAAAACAAGAAACCCCTTCTTTTGATAAGAAGTATTCCAATCAGGATATTCGTAAAATGGAAAACTTCTTAGCCATTAATCAATTAGTAGGGGATTTTTTAAAGGAATACTACACGTATGAAAAATTCGGCAGTAATTTTGACAGTTACAAAGAGTATTTACTACCTTCAGTAAGAGATCAACGAAAAAAAGACTTGGAACAACAAGTCAAGGCTAACAATATGGCTGGCTTCATGCGAAGTGAGTTTATAAGTGCAGATTTGTATGTAAATCAGCCAGAATACAGTGGAAGTGACGTTATTTGCCGTGTAAGTAACTATTTTGATGAATTGGACGCAGAAGGAAACTTTACAGGGACAGCAGAAAACAAACAAGACGTAGTAGTCACTGTGACACAGTATGAGGGACAATATTATGTAAAAGCTATTAGAGGAATACAAATTACAGAATAAAAGTACTTTAGGAGGATTTTTCAATTATGGAACAATACACTAACAAACCACAAGAATCATCAAGAATGAGCATGAAAAAGATTAGTTCTGTTTCAGCAAATTACAAGACACATGAAAAAATTCAATTATTCGTGATGTGGCAAATTCTAAATAAGCGGTATACTGTAGGCTCAAAATTATTTTATGATGATATTAACGCCAAGGTGGGCGCAAATAAACAGGCGTATGCAAAAGCTCGCATGTTTTTAGAAGGGGCGGGATTAATTGTGGACGAAGTTGTGATCGCAACCACCGTTCCTAAAAACTTAGTAGAAAGATTTGGACTTATTCATGACCAAGAAAAGTCCAACGATTAATTTTGATGCCCTTTCGCAACAAAAGCCCACCGAGAAGCCGAAGAAGCAAAAAAAGCGAAAGAAAAAAGAAAAACCAACTGAAAACACAAGAGATTTACGATTCGAGCAAAGAAAGTTAGGTAATTTCCTAACTTTCTTCTTTTTTTCATTATTTTTCGCAATGGCCGTTGTCTTGCTGATGGTGAATAGCCGTTTAGGGGAAATAACCAAAGTTGCGAATACTAAAACGGTAAATACGGAAGAAATCGCTTTAAAAGTTCAAGAAGAAACCAGTCAGGTAGATTCTATTGTTTATCAGGGTAAGCAATTACTTAGCTTACTCTTTTCTTTTGAAACTGGCGAACAAGCACAACAAAAAAGAAAAGAAAACATTCAACCCTATTTAGCAAAAAACCTAAGTAGTGACACGTTGCTATTTTCTCAAAGCAACACATTTAGAGAAATCAAACAAATAGCGTTTATCCAATCAAAGGCATTAGGAAATAAGAAATATTCGTTACTATATGCTGTTGGATACACAGAAAAAGAAAAGCCATACAATGTGAATGTAGAATTGGTTGTTTCTTATAAGAATAAACAGTTTCAATTAATCAACAAACCAATTATTACCACATTGAAGAAACCGCAAAAAGAAGCGACTGACTATTACGAGGAAGGGAATTTTTATCAGAAAGGCGAAGAGGTTTCGTCAAAAGAAGAGGAAAGTATTCAAGCTTTCTTACAATCTTATTTTGAAATGTATGTGTCAAATGATGAGCGATTAAGTCTTATTTCCAATGTTTCAGGATTAGGAACAGGGAAATTTAACGGTTTTACGATGAATAATCTTGTGAAGGTAGGAAAGGAAACCTATTCTGTTCAAGGAGAATTTTCCTTTATTAATGGAACAAGTCAATTAAGTTCACCGTTTAGCCTACAACTAAAAGTCAATAAAGACAGTTATTTTGTTGAAAAATTTAATGCAATGGAGGAATAGAAAATGATGGAAGCAAAACAAATTTTATTAAGTATTGGAAGTAATTTAAAAGGGACGTTTCTAGGAGAGTCTGTTCCTTTTAGTTTTGAAAATATGGCAAAAGGTATGCTACAACAAGCTGTATGGATTTTAGTTATTATAGCTGTAGTGGTAGCAGCGATTGGTTATGTATCACAAGGGGTAGGGAGTGCAATTGCGAAAGTATCAGGAGCAATTGCCATTATTGCTCTTTTAGTTGCTCTAACGAAAGGAAAAGAAATTGGTGAATGGTTGGTTAAAAATATTATGAAACTAGGAATGATTTATCCAACGAATCCAGTTTTACGAGGTGTTTCTGATGGAATACGATTATTCACGAGAATTTAACCAGAAGCATAAAATTTACACCTTGCCTAATGGGAAAGCAATCCCATACGCAAAGGATGGGATAAAATTGAGTTCCATTGTCATGTTTTGTACGATTGTATTTATTTTCGTAATCATGGCAATTATCGCCTTTGTTAAAAAAATTACGTTTCTACAGTCACTTTTCATTAATGCTTATTTGCTCATTCTCTTTTTTATTGGTGTGTTGGTCTGGTTTTTATTTTCGCTGAAATATGATAATAAAAACTTTTTCAGTTTTTTATCAGGACGGTTAAAGTTTCTAAAAACACAGAAATTACGAGTGGAACATGGTCATAAAACGGTGTTTTATAAAGAACAAGTAATGTATCAACGTAAAAAAGAAAGGAGACGATAATTTGTGCTAAAAAACTCAAAAGCAAAAGCAGTCATTTATCCTGTGGAAAATTACGTAAGAAATTTTTATTTTTCCTACACTAAGAATCCACTAACGAATGATAGTGATATCTGGGTAGGGTATCACATTGGACAAGAGAATTATCCGTTAAATGATCTTTCTTTTTTTAGAGGGTATATTGAAGATGGGAAAGGTTTGTTAGAAGACGACAGATTAGAGTACCAGTTTATGAACATACCTACTCGTTTTGGCATTAAGGAACACATACAAAAAACAAAAGAAAATCTCGTAAAAGGAAAATTCAAAGATCTAGGGGATATTTATTTTGAAGAAGCAGGAGAAATTCTTCAAGATGAAATTCAAATCAATAAATATGATACGTATTTGTTTGTAAAGATAACCACTGCTGTACAAGTAGTAAATCCAGTAGAATACCTTTCTTTATTTAAACAATTACTCGGACAAACATTTCGGAATATTGCAGGTCAAGACAGTAACGTTCAAACGTTACTGTCTTATTATATTCAGAAAGAAAAACAAGTGTTCGGAAATTTGTTAAACTACAAAAAAATTCGTCGTTTAACAGAACAAGACTTTGAACGAATTACGTATTATCAGTTTCACAGAGCAAACGATCAACACCCGAATAGACAGTTATTTCAAGAAGAATTAACAGAAGGTATTGTGACAAATGAAAAGGGCTATTTAACTATTGAACAATTGGATAAAACGCACTATATATCGTTTATTAATCTAATTGGTTTGCCACCAAGTGTTTTAGGTAGCGCTATTGTTCAAAGCATACAAGATAGTGTCAGTTTTCCTATTGAAACACAGATACGTATACGATTTGAACACGAAAAAAAAGATACCGACAAATTGTATAAAATGCGAAAACGTATCTTGGAACAAAATAAGGATATGGATATGAGCGATGCAATCCTAGATGATGATGAAGTACTGCTTTTTGGTGAAGAACGACTGCGGGAATTAAACAATGATTTGAAAGAAAAAACACGCCGATTGTGTCGAATGACTGCTTGTTTTGTTCTTAGCGCCACTTCTTTAGACGAATTAGAGGAGCGTATAAAAGATTTAGAATTTGTTTTAGATGGAACGAAATACAAAATTTATCGGTCAATAGCCGACCAATTAACACAATTCAATCAAACTTTGATAGGTAGTAAGTATGCGTTCAAATCCTTTGAAAAGGTCGTTACCACTGGATATATTGCTGATCTAGGTTTGAACTTAAATAAGCGTGTGGGAAATACTTATGGAATGCCTTTAGGACGTGTCATTACTTCCCAAAAATTTAGAACAGTAAAAGACGCTTTAAAGTATAGCACCAACATGGTGTGGTTTTATCCAAACCTAACCAAAAAAGCAATCAAAGGAGCGATGCATACAAACGGAAATACCCTTATAACCGGTCCACCCGGTATGGGGAAATCGGTTTTAGTAAAAAATATTTTTTTATGGTTGACCTTTTTAGGGCAAAAGATTTTGTATGTTGACCCTAAAAATGAAACACAGGTCTTTTTTGAAAAAGCCCTAGAAAAATATGGACACATTCCTCATTTTAGAGAAATGTATAACCGGATTAACTTTATTTCTCTTTCAGACGATGAAAAATATCGAGGAATTTTAGATCCTTTAATCTTTTTACCAAGAGAACAAGCCATTATTATGGCACGTAGGGTATTAGAAAGTTTAGGACAAATTCAAAAAAATCAAGAAACGTACAGTAAAAAGAAAACCATTATTAACAAAGCTGTAATGACTGTAATTGATGGTACTGGCTTTAAGAATTTAACACGAGTAATAGATTGTATTGAAAAAGAAGACGAAGAATTAGCAAGCCTGATTAAAGGATTCAACATTGGTCTATCAAAAGTGTTAATTGGAAATGATCAATCAAAAGCTATCAAATTTGACAACCAAATCAACGTGTTAGGAATTCAAGGGTTAAACTTACCTAGTGAAAACGAACTTATGGCCGACCGGCTAAATGATGAACAAATCGCTAGTAGCACCATTATGGAAGTTATAATGAAAATGACTTACATTTTTTCGACAGATAAAACAGAAGATGCAGCGATTATCTTTGATGAAGCAGGCGCAATGGAAAAAACTTCTCAAGGACAATTTTTGATTGACGAAAGTTTACGTACAGGACGTGCCAACATGACCGACATTTACCTTGTGACACAAGCTTTCATGGATTACGACAGTGAAGATACAAAAGAGTTAATTTCCTATAAATTTGCGTTTAAACCGAATCAAGAAGAAGCACAACGAAAAATTCTTCATTTTTTCAATATGCTAGATAATAAGAGCAATCTCAAATTAATCAACAATCTAGTGTCAGGAACTTGCTTATTCCAAGACCATTTAGGACGTAATCAAGCAATTGCCATCGATGTAATGTTCGATTCATGGTTAACAGCTATTTCTTCTACGGAAAAAGATTCAGCAGACATACAGTTAGCGTTACAAATGGAACAAGGGGAGGTTTTCTAGTATGAAAAAAAGAGTTGTCGTGTTTTTTTCTTTGTTTCTAACGATGATTAGCCTTTCCTTATCAATGAGTGTTCAGGCTGAAAATATGGACGATATGATGCCAAATCAGGTGGTAACTGAAGATAAAAAGAAAGAAGATACAAATGTTTCTATTAATGATAAAACGCCCCCAGCAAGTGATACGGAGCTTTACAGCCGATACAAAGACAATTCTTTTCAGCTCATGACAAAAGAAGCCACAAGTTTGACAGGTCTAAAAGCTGCTATTCAAAATTTATCAGGTGGTTTAAAAGAGTTTATATGGGCAGGTATTGCGAATACTGGACGTTTCAATACTGCAATGGTGGGTATGCTTTTTAGTTTTGATTTAGATACTAAAATTAAGCAGCCTATTTTAAATATAACCGCAAGCATGGCTTCAGGCATGTTATCCATTGCTAGTTCAATAGGGATCATCGCAGTAACATTAGTAATGGTATTCAAATACATTGCTGAACAAAAAGTACGTAGTGCCTTTTTTGTCTTTTTGACGACGATTGGTATTTTTACTACACTTGTTTGTTTTTCAAGTAGCACAAGAAATGAGTCTATTTCTTCTTATGTCGTAGATCTTGATAACAAAGTAGAATCAACGTTTGTAACGGTTAATCCAACGTTTAGTGAAGAAACAAAAATAGATACGACGAATAAGACTAGTGAGCAGTCCTTAAAAAGTGCAAGTGATTTGATTACAGCGAAAGTTTTTCGTATAAGTATTTACGAACCGTACTTGATTTTTAACTATGGTACGTCAAATGATAAGAAAATACGAGAGAAAAAAGTAGAAATTAGTGGCAATGAATACGACAGAATTGGTGTTTTATTAGACAATGATGGAGATTCAAAAAATAATCAAGAAATTCATGAAAAAACGGTTCAATATGAATCAGATAAACTAAAAAATAAAGTTATTTCTTACAAAAACAATTTCAGCTTAGTTGGACAAGGGATTTTCTATCTTGTTTTAAACATTATTCAGATGGTTATTTATTTTGTATTATGTATTTTACGTTTGGTTTTAATACTTTTACGCTGGTTATTATTCCCATTAGTTCCCGTAGTGATTTTACTAGGAATGTTTAATTTTGGAATAAATGTATTTAAAAACAGTGTCAAAGGGTTTATTACTGTAATTGGCTTAAAAGCATTGGTGTCTTTTGCGATGATGTTTGTTGCAAGCTACATGAGTTTTGGTTACAGTATGGCTTCTGAAATAAACAACCCCTATGAAAAGATAATCACTATTTTTATCTATCTCATTACACCAATCGGTTTGTATTTCTTCCGTTCAATTATTGGAAAAATGTTGACAGGAACGCTGAAAGCTTCAGACTTAAACGCTGTTGTTCGTCATCCAATTCGTACCGCAAAACAAATGAACCGAGCAAGTAAAGAACAAGCAAAACTAGCAAAAGCTCGACGAAAAGACCTCAAAGAACAAGCGAAGAAACGGAAAAGAAAAGAACGTGAACAAAAAGAAAAAGATGGAAAAAGTGGGGAAGATACTAAACAGCCAAAGAGTTCTGAATCAAAATTCTCTAATCGGAGAAATGAAAATCCTTCTTCTAATCCAAATTCAAAAAATGAGCAAAAACAACCAGAACAACCTCAAAATATTGGTGCAATGCGTCGGACACGAAAAGACCCTAGTATTAAAGAAGCACGGAAACAAGAAAAACAGGAAGCACGAAGAAAGCGTGCAGAAAAGCGGTTTAGTTCCTTACGTCGAGAAATGCCTTCAAAAGAAAATAAAGAGGGTACAACGAACAACACTATTCTAGGACAGAAATTCCAAAAGGCACATGAAGAAAGTCGTTACCAAGATATGAAGTATAAGATAGAACAACCAGAACGTCAGCGGATTAAAAAGCATTCGAAACAACGTGCAGAACGAAGAATGCAAGAACAGCAACGAATTTCCAACACAGGAAGACATCCACGACGTCAAGGACAATCTACTCAACAGGCAAAAGGGGAAGTGAAACAACAAACATTCAACACTAGACCAAGAACAGGTAAAAAATTCACACCACGTACCCAACAACCGCCAATTATTCAACCAAAAGCGAAATGGAAAAAAACTGGAAGTAATCAGATTAATTCTTCCGTAAGAAAAGCACCAAATAGAAAAAATAAAGAACAAGAAGTACCTGTAAAAAGTCAATCACTTAAAGGAAGACAATCAAAACGAACTGTAGAAATGAAAAAAACGCTTGAAGTAAAACAACCAAAAGGAGTGAAACGTAGACGTGTTTAATGAAAATAACCCGAACAGTCCATTCAATCAATTATTTAACAATCGGCAATTAAACCAGCCTAAAGAACGATCCAAAGGACAACAATTAGCACTTATCTTAACGATAGGTGCTTTTATTTTTTATCCATTTGTCATTGTAGGGTTGCCATTGTTTTTTTTGGTCGAGTGGCTAGACAAAAAAGATCAAATGGAACACATTGAGGATATGGATTATACAAGTTTTATTCCAAGGAACACATTTACATTTGGCTTAACAAGTTTCGTATTATTTTGTATAAATGCTTTTTTATTCATTGTTGTGATGCCTAGAGGGTATTTTTCAGCGTATCTTTTGTTTCCATTTAATTTAATCAAAACAACGCTTGTATTTAATCATACAACAGTACTTTCGTTACTTTTTGGAAGCCTTACAATGAGTAGTTGCTTATTAACGATTCGTTCCTTTTCTGTTAAAAGAAAGGTTCAATCAAAAGAAGAGAAGCGATTAGAAATACAAAATTCTAAAGCATACAAACGACGTTTAGAAAATAAATTCATAATCAGCAAAAAAGAAACAGATAAATACAACGCGATCTATGAAGAAGCAAAACGAACAAACGATATACGAACATTAGAAGCGCTAAAAAATACAATTTACTTAGGGCAAGACGAGTACGGTAAGCCTTATTTTATGACACTCAAAGAGTTCAATCAGCATGCGGGTATTATTGGTACAACAGGAAGTGGGAAAACGACTGCATTAGAAATTTTAATCGAACATTGCACGAAATTTGATATTCCTTGTTTAATTTTAGACGGAAAAGGAGCAAAAGATACACTGGTTGCTGCACAAAAGATTGCTGCATTACGTGATAAAAAAGTAAAAACTTTTTCTGATACTAGTGACGTTTCGTATAACCCAATCAAATACGGTGGCGCAACTTCGATTAAAGATAAGTTAGTCAGTTTAGCTGAAACAGAGAGTGTCTATTATTCAGGAGCGAGTGAATTATTAATCGTAGGTACGGTTAACTTGATGGACAATTACGATATTAAAAGAACGTTTCAAAACTTTTCAACGTATCTTTTACCACGGAATGTTTTAGATTTATTTGCAAAAGAAATTGAAGAAGAAAATCCTGATTTGTTTACTTTTAAAGTTGAACCAGAACCTAAAAAGAAATCAAAAAAGAAATCAAAAAAGAAAGAGAAAAAGAAAAAAGCGGATGAGCAAACGGAAACATTGGACGATGATTTAGAACAATTAGATGAAGATATTCAGCAAGTTGAAGATGATGTATTAGCACTTGAAGAAGTTCAATACGTTACGTTAGATCCTTCTGAAATAAGCTTAGAACAGTACTATGGTATTCTTAAGCATAATAAAGATTATCTATGCCAAGATAGTTTAGAGATATTCCATCAGTTGTTTACTAGATATGAACATAAGTCAAATGTGTTTTATTTGTATGCAACTTCTGAAAACCTACAAACCCAAATGAATATTCTAATGGATAGTGAACTAGGACATTTGTTTGATACGGAAAGCAATCAAAATGAATTAGATTTACTAAAAGCGACACGTAATGGTGAAATAATGTATGTTTCATTAAACGGACTTGTGTACACTAAATTTATTCGGACATTGGCACAATTTATTGTTTCAGATATTAATTATTTAGCAGCTGAACGATACGAAATTTCTGAAGATTTTCCGTTTATGATACTTTTTGATGAACCTTCTTCTTATCTTACTGATAACTTTATTGACACAGCGAATAAGACAAGAGGTGCAGGAGTACACGCTGTCTTTTCACCACAAACGCTAGCGGATATTGATAAAATTGATCCACTTATTCGTAAACAATTAATCGGAAACTTAAACACTTATTTCGTTGGACAGACTAATGAACCAACTGAAATAGATTATTGGTTGAAACTTTTTGGTACGTATAATGATGTAGAAGTAACGTCTATGATTGAACAACAAAGTGGTTATTCAGACGTCAATCGTACCGATTGGCAAGCGGAAAGAGGGACACAAAGACGCGTCGAAAACTTCATTGTGACAGGTCAAATGTTGCGTGACTTGCGCACAGGTGAGTTTATAATTTATCGTAAAGGAGCGAACACTCGTGAACCCATACGGAAAGTTTATCTCCGAAAAGTATCTTAAAAGAAGAAAAATCGTAATGATTTTTCTTCTTTTATTGTGTCTTGTTTTCGTTTCTTCTTGGACTAAAAGAAAGCAAATGAATACTTTTACAGAAACTACTCTTGATACTGCATTAGCGAACACAGAGCAACCAAAAATCATTTATTTTTCAAAGGAAGGCTGTCCTGACTGTGACAAAATGAATCAGTTTTTGACAGAAAATGAACTCATGTTAACTTATCCAGTACAAAAAATAGAACTAACGAAAGAAGAAAATCAAACAAAATTAAAACAACTACTTTCTCAACATAATATTAAAACTGTTCCTAGTTTTTTATTAATAAAAAACCAAAAGAGACAGAAAGTTGAACTAAAAAAGACAAAAAATAGTATTCAATTTTTGAGATTGAACCAAGATTGAGCAGAGATTAAGTAGAGATTGAGTTAAGATTGAAAATTGGGGAGGTCATGCCCCTAGCCCTTGGTACAAAAGCATTTCTTCGCCTGACTGGATTTTGACCATTTTCTCTCAACGTAGGTTAAAACCTACTTATGAGAGAAAATGGTCAAAATCCAGTCAACTACGAAATAAATACCAAGGGCTAGGGGCATGACAACAGATGAAGTTAAAAATTAATAATAGTGAGAGAAGAAGAGAGCGTAAGAGAGCATATTCTGTGTGTGTTGTGTGTGGGCTTGAAAAAGGAGTTTCCCACACACAACACACACAGAACTCAACTACCTTCCGTCCTTCAATCTTGAAGGAAACTTCTAACCTCTCTAATCTCCTACTGTTCATAGGAGAGGAATCAACCCCTTGCGCCTGCGCCCCAGTGTTCTTGGGGCTGTCGCTCATACACGCAACTTATTTACTTTTTACTACAGACTACAAATATTAGTAGGAAAGGAGCTAACTCATTGCACTTACTCATGGAACACTACTACATTGGCAAGTATAATTCTAAAAACACCGAATTTATCATTTTGTGTTTATTACACGAGTTACGAATTATGACTGCCAAGCAACTGTTGAAACTACTAAATTTTGAGTTTCAAATTTCTAATCCGACTTTACAGCGGAAATTGGTCGAATTAACTAGAAATGAATTAATCGGGCGGATTAAATCAGGAACAGATAACAAAACGTATTGTTATTACCTTACAAAACAAGGTCACAATAATATTGGCGGCACGTATTCTTTTCCAAAAGTACCAGAATACAATTTAAACCACCATTTATTATTGACTGACTACCTCATTAAATTATTTGAGTTGGTAGGGGATCATCCCCATTTGATTGTCGTTCAAACCGAACGTAAACAAGCTTACGAAAAAAAAGATTTTAATAAAGAGCTTAAAGGTAGAACGTTTAGTGTATCTGACTTTTTATTTCGTTTTCGCTCTGAAAAAGGACGAGATATCAATTGGTATTTTGAAATTGAGTTATCTTCAAAAACTAAGCGACGATACATTAAAGGGATATTTCCAAAATACATTAAAGACTTAGAAAAAAATTATGATGCACATTTATTTTATGTGACACCAAGTAATTATATTTATGAAGAATTGAGTCGGTACAAGAAATACTTTTTAGCAAAGTATGGAAAAGAAAAAGAAGAAGTATTTGATCGTCTTCATATTATTCCTGCCAATCGTTTTACAATGGAATTAAATAACATTGTAACAAACGATCCATACATTAATTGGTAGTTACTTAATTTGACAAAACATCAAAATACTTTTCTTCTTTCAGAAGAACACCAATAGATTGGTTGAGTCCGCATACGCTCACCTAGAGGAAAAGAACGAAGTCAAGCTTCGTTCTTTTTTCTACGTCGGAGAACCGACGTAGTGATTCAGACGCAAAATCCATGCGTCTGAATCAGGCACGTTTTTAGGAAGGGCTAGTGTGTTTGATTTATCAGTTCTCACAGCCGTGTAACTTCTAAGATTCCCTAATCGTCTATCAGTCACTCGGCTAGTATAACCTAAAACATAACCTGACGGGAGGCAAGGGCAAGTGGCATCGGCAAGCCGACCCTTGCCTCCCGTCAGAACATGTTTTCGAGACGGTTATGCCGAACGACCGATATACGAAAAGGGAATCTAACCAGAATTTCCCCTCTGATCTTTGAAAACTGAAAAGAAAAATCAAACAAACAGGCCTTCGTCTAAAAACGAGCCTAATCAAGACCTTAGGGGTTGCACCCCTAACACCCCGCGCCTCACTTCCTCAACCGAAAAGGTTGGGGGGAGAGCAGAATTAATCAAAAAATTTTTTTTAGAAAGGAAGAACAGATAATGATGACAGTACAAGAAAAAAATGTAGTAGAACAATTGAAAGAACAAGCGAGAAAAGAGTTACAAGAACGAGGATTAATTATTGAAGGAATGTTTGAAGGTGATTTTGAAACGTATATGGGTTGTTATGCACGACCAATAAACAAACCGACTGCACTTGACCCAATAAATGAAGAAGAAGCCAAAGAACAAGAAAAACATTTGCTCAATGGTTTTCCTCAAGATTTCACCGAATGGTATGAATGGGAAATTAATAATGGACAACTTGAAAATTTTCTATAAAGAAATTTGCTAATCAAGAATTATTTGTTTAGAGAAGAAGTGAAAAAACATTGAAAGGAAGAAAAATACATGGGAGAGAAAAAATTATCTAAAGCAGCACACAATGAATTACTATCTATCAAAGAAGAACTTAAGTATGAGAAAGGTACTGTAAAAGAGTACATTCTAGAAATGTTAGAAATTTATTCCACTATGAAAACTGGCTTGAACTTAAAAGTAAAACTGTATGTATCTAAACAGAAGAAAGTATATACAGAACTAAAAAATTATATAGAAGCTTAGTATTTACTAAACTTCTAATGAAAGGATGAATATCATGTTAAAGGAAGTTGAAAAAGATAATCACACCCAAACAATTTTTTCTAGATTTGGAATTGATATTACTGATATGAATTCCAAAGATGCAGAAGAACTAGCGGAAGAACTACAAGAGTTTGAAAACTTTGTTTTAGCTCGGAGAAAATCAATTAAAAAATTAGGTTCTACGTCTAACTAGTTTTGGCCTATTTAGATGATAAAATAAACAATGAAAAGAGGAATTTATTATGATGAATATTGCATTAACTGGAAGATTAGTAAAAGAAGCAACAATTAGAACAATACCAACACAACAAGGCGAATTAAAAGTTGTTAAAACGACATTAGCAGTAAAACGAAGCCGTTTCAACAAAACAAAAGAAGAACTTGAAACAACATTTATTAATATTGAAGCATGGGGAAAACGTGCCGAGCTGTTAGCAAAACATACAACTAAAGGATCACTAATTCAAGTTTCTGGGGACTTAGTAAACAACAATTACACAGATAAAGAAGGAATAAAACGCTATGAAATGAGTTTTCTAGTTGATAGTATTGAACTCTTAGAGTCAAAAAAAGCAACAGAAGAACGTGCAACAAGCCATATCATGAACGAACAAAATCAACAAATGCCACCAAATGAACCGTTTCACGGTGTAGAAAATACAGAACCGCCTGCTTATCACTAGAATTTATCTGAAGGAGGGCGAAAATGAAAAAGTTAATCGGTAAAAAGTGGCTGATGCTTACAGCAGTAGCCACTTTTTTATTATCAGGATGCGTAAGTCTTGAACAAAAAGCACAAAATATTTCAAATGATGTTACTGGTAATTTTACTCAAACTACTTCAACCGATCAACGAATACCAGCTGTTTTTGTTAGGCACGTTGATGGCGATACTTCAGTATTAAAAATTGATGGAAAAGAACAAAAGGTTCGCTTTTTATTAATTGATACACCGGAGACCGTCAAACCAAACACAAAAGTTCAGCCGTTTGGCTTAGAAGCTAGCAAACGTACAAAAGAGCTTTTGTCTAATGCTTCAGAAATAACGTTTGAATATGATACGGGCGATAAAATAGATCGATACGGTCGAGCATTGGGCTATATATTCATCGATGGAACGTTATTACAAGAAACGCTTGTGAAGGAAGGTTTAGCACGTGTGGCCTATGTAAAAGAGCCAAATACTAAGTATTTGACAGAACTAAAACAAGCCCAAGATCAGGCTAAAAGTGAATCACTCGGAATCTGGAGCATATCAGATTATGTGACAGACAAAGGATTTAGATAAGGGGGAATGATTATGACTGAATTAGAATATGTAGCAATAAAATATAGAAATAATAAAATGACAAGAAAAATGAAAAAATTTGAGTCATACGAGAAATTAGTTGAGTTTCTTAAAACACCACGTGGGAGAAAGTATCGTGGAGAAGTAAGAGAAACGCACAGAAACCCTATATAGATTAGGTTTTCTGTGTGTTTTATGATATACTAAAGCAGTAGAAAAGTTATGACGGTGGCTATCTTTGAGAGGTGGTGGTGCTTATGAATGTAAGTGCTAAAATCTTTAGAAAGGAAATGCCTTTTTGTCCGCATATGAAACAATCCAGACAATTTTTGCTTTTGGTACTTTTACCATTGCATTGATTGGATTGGTTGTGAAATTGCTAAACAATGACAAAAAAAAGTAACCAGTCATTAACTTTGGCGAGTTAACTGGTTACTTTTTAATTAGTAAATCTTGCTACCGTCTTAAACGGTTCTACGTAAGAGAGTTGTGTTAACGCACGACTCTCTTTTCATTTACAGTATAGCATATCCTACAAAAAAATACTACTAAACGACTAGTGTTTTTTGTCAATTATAAGTATACTTAAAATGGATTTTTAGAAATCGCTATGTTACACTATTTACAGGTGTCTATTAT